>CM075742.1:1581973-1739797 GCA_037974335.1 Prionace glauca | reverse complement strand
CAAGCTTAAGCTTTCGAGGTTACCCTCTTCGTCAGGTGAATGGAGAGTTCTGACCTCAGACAGACAGAGCATACAGAGCACAGACAGTTGCTGGTTAGAATGCGAATCCTTACACCTAACCTGCTATTCAAGTCTTAAAGTGGCTGATAATGTGAGTGGAAGGAACACTGATGTTATAGGACTGATGTCAGGCTGATAATGTGAGTGGAAGGTGCTCCTTCCACTCACATTATCAGCCACTTTAAGACTTGAATAGCAGGTTAGGTGTAAGGATTCGCATTCTAACCAGCAACTGTCTGTGCTCTGTATGCTGTCTGGCTGAGGTCAGAACTCTCCATTCACCTGACGAAGAGGGTAACCTCGAAAGCTTAAGCTTGTGAGAATATTATCAAATAAATCGGTTGGACTAAAACCTGGTGTTGTCAGACTTTTTACTTAGAAAAGGAGGCAGGAGATGTAACTTTATATGTGTTTAGTTAGGGCCATTCAGGAAGATCACTTTATCTCTGCCTCTTTCGCTGGAAAGAAGGCGGCTAAGAGGGGACCTTATTGAAACATATAAGATGATTAGAGGTTTAGACAGGGTAGATAGTGATAGCCTTTTTCCTAGGATGGAGAAAGCTAGCACCAGGGGGCACGACTTTAAATTAAGGGGGGGTAGTTATAGGACTGATGTCAGGGGGTAGGTTCTTTACCCAGAGGGTGGTGAGGGATTGGAATGCCCTGCCAGCTGCAGTTGTAAATGCGCCTAGTTTGGAGGCGTTTAAGAGATCTGTGGATAGGTTTATGGACGAAAAGGGATTGGTTTAGGCTAGTGGGTCATTGTTTTGTAACTGGTCGGCGCAACATCGTGGGCCGAAGGGCCTGTTCTGCGCTGTAATGTTCTATGTTCTATGTTCTTTCCTGTTACACACTCCTCCATTAGGTGGTCCAATTCTTTTGTTTCTCTGGATCTTTACCGTCACTTACTGCACACTCTTTGTAAAGACACACAGCAGATTGTCTTCCTTAGTGTCAGAACCTGCATGGTTCCAGAGATCAGTGTGGCAGTTACGCTGCTGCGAAAGCCACAGTGATTTATTCCAATACTAGTGTACAGTGCTGTTCACTGGGTAAACACATCAGTGTAAACTTTACACAGTCATCCCAACAATTCATTTTGAATAATGCTTCATTTTCAACAAACAGTCTCATTCCACATTGTTGTCTTGTTCTTTGATCTACAATAATATACTACATCTGCCCCTCAATCTCCATTCTGAGATCACACATGACTTTTGATTCATCTACACTTGCCTTTGCATCAATGATGAGCTGTTTTTCACAGTCCTGCATTTTATTGTCAGGTAATTTCAACAACTCAGGAACACGTTCCAAATATAGTCAACGTGTCTGTCTCCACACCTGCTCATTTATTTGTTCACATTATTGTCCAGTAACTGGTTCTCTTACTCCACCTCCACCAGTTTCACCTAATTGATTGAGACTCTCAGAGACTACATCTCAGACTGAATAAACATCAGCTACTCCTTCTGAACCTGTGCCAACCTGACATTATGTCCACAAGTATGTTGTTTAATTGGAACAGCATTTTCTACAATTACCTCATGTATATCTATTTTACTACTTCCTCGCTTATTCCCACATATCTCTCCATGTGATTTTAATAACTGTTTCAGGTCATTTTGATTTTCCTCTGGAAGGTAACTCAATAGTTCATCCCAATTTCTGATAACTTCTTCATTATCCAATCTAATTTGAGGAATGTCAAATTCAGTGTCATGTGGATTAAATTCTTCACTCTGAGTTATAACCAATAACACATTCTCTTTTTGCTTTCCTTCCCTATCAAAATGCATTTAAGCATATTCACACGACACACACTGAGTTTTCCTTCGATCTGGCATTCTTATCAAACATTACATGTAAAGTTTCACAATCACCAATAGGAGTACAAAGACTTCACACCCAGTAGAAAAACCACAAATTTTTGATTTCTTGTCTGCTCCCTGTTTCATCACAGGCTGTGCCACTTTTAAATGTTGTCTAACCAATTAACCTGCCCTACTCAACCTTTCGTTAAAATTTGGCACACAGTTCGTTAACACAGCCTCAGAACGAAGACTCACTAATTCCTCCTGAATCAATTTAAGTGATTCCTTTATCTCATAACCAAAAACTTCAAATGGACTCAATTTAATTGAGTCTTGGGTACAGCCCTAATTGCAAAGAGTACAAATGGAATTCCTTTATCCTAATGCCCAGGATAATCTTGACAATAATTCCTCAACATTGTCTTCAGACTTTGATGCCACTGTTCTAACGCTCCTTGTGATTCTGGAGGGTACGCAGTTGATTTAAATTGGGTTACTTCTAAACTATCCATAACCTCCTCAAACAGCTTTGATCCTTGATCTGATTTTATTTCTGGGGGTAATCCATATCTAGTAAAAATGTAAGTAACTCCTCTCCAATCTTTTTACTGCAATATTGCACAATGGAATGGCCTCTGGAAACCTAATAGACACATCCATTATAATCAACAGATATTGATTCCCACTTTTTGTTTTAGGGAGGGATCCTATGCAATCAACTAAGACCCTGGTAAAAGGTTCCTCAAATGCTGGAATGAGTATTAAGGCTGCTGGTTTTATCACCACTTGACATATGTGACATCATCATCAAAATTTAATCACATCTTTATGCAGTCCAGGTCAATAAAAATATTTTTGTATTTTAGCTTGAGTTTTCCTTACTGTCAAATGACCTCCTACTGGTGCCTCATGTGCTCCTCGCAACACCTCTTTTGTATACCCTACTGGCAATACTATTTGATGAACTTCTGTCCTCTTTTCATCCACCTGAATATGTAACGGTCTCCATTCCTCTTGAAGACATCATTGTTAAGGTATTCTGGTATGCACTCAGATTCCTCTTCCATGTACATTTTCTGATACAACTGGTTTATCTATATAGAACCATAGAACACTACAACACAGAAACAGGCCTTTTGGCCCTTCTTGTCTGTGCTGAACCATTTTTTGCCTAGTCCCACTGACCTGCACTTGGACCATATCCCTCCACACCCCTCTCATCCATGAACCTGTCCAAGTTTTTCTTAAATGTTAAAAGTGACCCCGCATTTACCACTTTATCCGGCAGCACATTCCACACTCCCACCACTCTCTGTGTGAAGAATCCCCCCCTTATATTCCCTTTAAACTTTTCTCCTTTCACCCTTAACCCATGCCCTCTGGTTTTTTTCTCCCCTAGCCTCAGTGGAAAAAGCCTGCTTGCATTCACTCTATCTATACCCATCAAAATCTTATACACCTCTATCAAATCTCCCCTCATTCTTCTACACACCAGGAATAAAGTCCTAACCTATTCAATCTCTCTCTGTAACTCAGCTTCTCAAGTCCCGGCAACATCCTTGTGAACCTTCTCTGCACTCTTTCAACCTTATTTACATCCTTCCTGTAACTAGGTGACCAAAACAGTACACAATATTCTAAATTCAGCCTCACCAATGCCTTATACAACCTTACCGTAACACTCCAACTTTTATACTCGATACTCCGATTTATGAAGGTCAATGTACCAAAAGCACTCTTTACGACCCTATCCACCTGTGACGCCACTTTTAGGGAATTCTGTACCTGTATTCCCAGATCCCTGTGTTCAACTGTACTCTTCAGAGTCCTACCATTTACCCTGTACCTTCTACTTTGATTTGTCCTTCCAAAGTGCAATACCTCACACTTGTCTGCATTAAATTCCATCTGACATTTTTCAGTCCATTTTTCTAGTTGGTTCAAATCCCTCTACAAGCTTTGAAAACCTTCCTCACTGTCCACTATACCTCCAATCTTTGTATCATCAGCAAATTTGCTGATGCAATTTACCACATTATCCATTGATATAGATGACAAACAACAATGGACCCAACACCGATCCCTGCAGCACTCCAGTAGTCACAGGCCTCCACTCAGAGATGCAATCCTCCACAACCACTCTCTGGCTTCTCCCATTGAGCCAGGATCTAATCTTCTGCTGTAACTCTGCTAACTTTTCCACACTAAAAACATCCGCCTCATCCTCCTCCTGTTCTTGTTCTTTTCCAACTCTGATCTAAAATGATTTCTGATAATTGAACTTCAACTTTCTTATCTTCATGTTTGGATTTCCCCTCTTGTCTTGGCCTGTGGCTTTGTGACCTTGTTGTTACACAATCAGGAAAAATCTCAGGATATGTGTCCTTCAACAACTCAGTTGTTTGATTTTCCATTTGTTTTTCGACAACAGTAGGCATCACTCCACCTGGATCCAGCTGTGTGATTACCCAAGATAAACTGTATCCCTGGACAAAGTCATTTCTCTATCACTTGTACTAACATTCCACCACTCTTCACTGGACTCTCCAACCTCACCTTATACAATGGTACACTATTCTCTTCCTGAATTCTACTACCTTTTCTGGCAATAATCCTTCCAAACAACACACCTCCTCATCTTTTACCATCAAAGATTGACTTAGGCTGATTTATTTGTAAAGTCCCCTGTTTTAAGGTGGCTTTGCCCTTTGGCCTGGGCGGTGGGGGTTTTTCCTTGTCTGAGGAGGACCTGAGGACTACAAGTGCAACACAGGTGTACTTCACCTGTGTTGCACTTGTGTTGTATTGTGGAGAGACTTCCCGTCTAGTTCTGGAACCTCACGGCCCCCAACTCCAATTGGCCTTTCTTTGTAGCAAAATGGGAAATGTGAGCATTATCCGCTGGGGCCATTGTTCTGCAGTACAGGGGTCACCCCAGGCTGAGGACAGCACCGTCTATGGACCTTGAGGTTCCTAGGTCCCTTTTCCCATGTTTTTATTGTGATTTGAAGGGGAGGTTGATTCCCTCTCTGAGAACTAACACTCAATCACTCAAAGAGAAGTACCTCCCTTCATACTCTGTTAAAGTGAGTGTGAGAGGGGGGAATATTTGTCCTTTGGCAACTTTCAATGATTAAATCAAAATAACCACCTGAGACTCTTTGTAAATCAACATGTAACACTTTATTTATCGAACTAACAGTGAACAGGGTAACTAAACTATTAACAAACTCATTAAAACACCATTCTAATGGAAAGCCATTTAGATAAACCCCACTTGTTAACAAAAAACAGAGTTTTTAATCAATCCCAAAATTTTAACCAGATTCCTTGTCTTCTGGAATGTTCTATCTTGTTTATCTTCTGTTTTCACTATCTTCTGTTGGTATCTTTACAATTGAGATGAGACTTTCATTTCAGACATAAATGTGGCTGTTGTGCAGGCAGAGACGGTTCCTGACTGTGTCTCTCACAAGCTGTGAGCTGTGACAGAGATTAGCTGGCAGAAGCAGTTTTTGTCTGGTTCTCTGAAGCGGAGAGATGGATCTTTTACCCTTGATGACAAACCAGAAGTTACCATAATAGGATTATCAAAACATCAAATTCAAATCTGATAGGCTGCTGCTATCCAAATGCCTAGTTTAAACTGATTGGTTAAAATTCAAAATCCACCTGTCATCTTGGCAGCAATTATTGTTGGCCTTGTGATACGATGTTTCAGTCTGTGTACAGCATGTTTCAGTCTGTGTACAGCATGTTTCAGTCTGTGTACAGCATGTTTCAGTCTGTGTACAGTCTGTGTTTCAGTCTGTGTACAGCATGTTTCAGTCTGTGTACAGCATGTTTCAGTCTGTGTACAGCATGTTTCAGTCTGTGTACAGCATGTTTCAGTCTGTGTACAGCATGTTTCAGTCTGTGTACAGCATGTTTCAGTCTGTGTACAGCATGCACCTGCTTCTCTCTGGTACAGAAAAGTAACTACCTTTTGTTTCTGATAGGACAATGCAATACCTCCCCCTCTTAGCATTTTTACAATTGTTTTATAATTTTACTAGCACGAACTTCACAACAGTTGGAAAGAGCAAGTTCTGTTGCTTTTGTGAGATTCAGAGTTGGTTGAATCAGTAACTTCCTTTGGGTTGCAATATGATTAATTCCACAAACTAATTGATCCATGAACATTTCTGGAAACGTTGACCCATACTCTCCGCTAATTCCTGCAGTCTTGTTAAGAATTCAGTGATTGGTTCCCCAGGATATCGAGTTGCAGTGTTAAACCTGTAGCTTTGTATAACAAACCGTTTAGAGTCCAAATCCACATCGACCAATCCATCACAAGATTTTGAATCCAGGGCTGCTGGTAGGTTAAACCTTTTATGATGTTGAAAGTCAGGGGCTCACAAACAATCAGGAGGATGGCTTTTTGCAGGTTGTTCCCTTCTGTCCTGTCTGCCCGGAAGAAATATCTCAGTCTTTCAGTGTACTGGGGCCAATCCTTCAGACACATAAGAACATAGAAATAGGAGCAGGAGTAGGCCATCTAGCCCTTTGAGCCTGCCCCGCCATTCAATAAGATCATGGCTGATCTGTCGTGACTCAGCTCCACATTCCCGCCCTCTCCCCATAACCCTTAATCCCCTCTCTTATCAAAAACCCATCAACCCGCTTCTTAAAAATATTTAGCGAGGCAGCCTCCACCACTTCAACGGACAGAGAAAACTGCACACAGTACTCCAGCTGCGGCCTCACCAATGCCCTATACAGCTGCAGCAAGACCTCCCTACTTTTATATTCAATCCCCTTCGCTATGAAGGCCAGCATCCCATTCGCCTTCCTGACCACCTGCTGCACCTGCAAGCTGGGTTTTTGCGACTCATGCACAAGGACCCCGAGGTCCCTCTGCACCGTCGCCTGCTGCAGTTTTACGCCATGTAAGTAATAGTCCTTCCTACCATTCTTCCTACCAAAGTGGACCACCTCACACTTGCTAACATTAAATTGCATTTGCCATTTCCTGGCCCATTCACCCAGCCTATCTAGATCCTTCTGCAGATTCTCCACCCCCTCCGCACAATTTGCCACTCCCCCAATTTTGGTGTCATCAGCAAATTTCGACCCACTAAGCTTCCAAATTCCCAAACAGCAGCATTTTTAATATCTGCCCATCACTGTCTTACCAGGCAAAGCTGTCCATAATTTCTCTCATTCATTGTTACCAATGTAAGGACTCAGAAAGCCCGACTGGAAAGGAACATAATTAGTTACTAGAATGCAAAGTAAAACCACTACCGTGGTGTACATGCAGTTATCCCTGTCTGGGACTGCAGTCTTAGGTAATGAATTTCAGCTGGACAGGCCACTGCCTGTTACCAGGGGAACTCATACTCAATGAATCAATCAGTGATTCCCTGTGGACCCTTTAGAGGTTATCAATCACAGATTGAAACTAATACACAGGCTTACTAATAAAACTGCACAGAGCAGAAACTGAAACTAATCATCAACCTGTGAAATAGCCCAATGACAGCACCATTAAATCACGTGATCAGCTCACGAAGCAATCATACAACCACTTAAATATATAACAAAGTCCCCCCCTTCAGAATTTGATGGCCGTGGAAGGTACATTTATAACCTTGTCCAACACTAAATGTTTCTAATTCAGTTGACGGCAGGAGGTAAAAGTGGGAGAGTTTCCTGCTCAATCACAGTGCAGGGAAGCAATAAACCATCAGCACTGAACCTACACAAATCCATGTTTGCCTGTTGCCCTCAGGGCATCATAGCTGAAGTGGTGCATTAGGAAATAAAAATAAATGTCTGGGGATAAATCGATCATGTTGATATGAATTACTGGAATAGGCTGAGGAACAGAGAGGCACTCCCGCACTGGTTATATATCGAGCAGTGTGAGTTTCATTATGAATGCTGCTATATCCTGTGAGCCTTTATTCATCAGAGAGTCATCAAACACGGAAACGAGGAGTTCATCCTGGCCCTGTGTTGATTGGAAAAGGATTCCAGATTCCAGAAATAATTCACAATGTCACGGATAACTGCAGATCGGAGAGCCCCAGCTAATACTGACATCCAACAATCCTGAGGGCAGCAAGGGACATCACAAACCTCATTCTCATCCAAAACCGAGGAGGCGTACACCTTACAGTAACAGCCCTGTTATATTATCCTGAGTCATTCCGGTTAACACTGGTTAATTGGTTATAGTGACAGTTTATTGATAAGTTCCAGCCTCAGCATCGAACAGTCCTCAGGCGATCCAGCCAACAGGGAAAGGTGTTCAGATTTATCTCTCCCCCCAGGTGAACCCCTCCCCTCAACATCGTCTCCCCCTCCCCCCACCATCTCCCTTCACCCCACAACCCCCCCCGCCCCCTGCAATTTAAAACTTGCTTCTTGTGGGCTTGCTGCCAGTTTATTTAACCTCCCTCCCTCCCTCGTTCCTCCCTTCTGCACATTTTCTTTTGTGAGTTCTGTATTTTAATATTGTCTCATCTCAGGCCCAGGTTACCAATCTCTAAACCAGAATATTTGCTTTTCTAACCCTGCCATGGATGGAGCAACTGATAACATCTCATCGGCTCTGAGACACACCCTTAAACTGGAACAGTGAGCCCCTCACAACCGGGTCAAGCACACACCCTACCCCAGTCACCAGGGAGACTCCGACTTACAGTCTCCCCGGTTATCGGAGTGCCCCAGGGATCTGTTCTGGGACCCTTGCTGTTTGTCATTTTCATAAATGACCTGGATGAGGAAGTGGAGGGATGGGTTAGCAAGTTCGCTGATGACACGAAGGTCGGCAGTGTTGTGGATGGTCTGGAAGGATGTCAAAAGTTGCAGCAGGACATAGATAGGATGTAGGAATGGGCGGAGAAGTGGCAGATGGACTTCAACGCGGACAAATGTGTAGTCGTCCATTTCGGCAGAACCAACGGGATGAACGAGTACACTATTAAGGGCAGGGGTCTTAGTAGCGTTGAAGAGCAGAAGGATCTCGGGGTCCGGGTTCACAAGACTCTTAAATCGGCCTCGCAGGTGGAGGAGGTGGTCAAGAAGGCGTATGGTGTACTGGCCTTCATTAATCGAGGGATTGAGTTTAGGAGTCGGGAGGTAATGCTGCAACTTTACAGGACCCTCGTCAGGCCTCATTTGGAGTACTGTGCGCAGTTCTGGTCGCCTCACTATAGGAAGGACGTAGAAGCTATTGAAAGGGTGCAGAGGAGATTTACAAGGATGTTGCCTGGACTGGGAGGCATGCCTTATGAAGATAGGTTGAGGGAGCTGGATTCTTTTCCCTGGAGAGGCGAAGGTTGAGAGGCGACCTGATAGAAGTTTATAAAATGTTGAGAGGAATAGATAGGGTGGACTCTCAGAGGCTATTTCCCCGGTTGAAATGGTCGCTACAAGAGGACACAGATTTAAGGTGCGGGGAGGGAAGTACAGAGGTGATGTTAGGGGTAAGTTTTTCACTCAGAGGGTGGTGAGTCCCGGAGCACAGACACCCCGTTTTGGAGCCCAGACACCCCGTCCCGGAGCCCAGACACCCCGTCCCGGAGCCCAGACACCCCGTCCCGGAGCACAGACACCCCGTCCCGGAGCCCAGACATCCCGTCCCAGAGCCCAGACACCCCGTCCCGGAGCACAGACACCCCGTCCCGGAGCCCAGACACCCTGTCCCGGAGCCCAGACACGCCGTCCCGGAGCACAGACACCCCGTCCCGGAGCCCAGACACCCCGTTCCGGAGCCCAGACACCCCGTCCCGGAGCACAGACACCCCGTCCCGGAGCACAGACACCCCGTCACGGAGCACAGACACCCCGTCCCGGAGCCCAGACACCCTGTCCCGGAGCCCAGACACCCCATCCCGGAGCCCAGACACCCCGTCCCGGCGCCCAGACACCCCGTCCCGGCGCCCAGACACCCCGTCCCGGAGCCCAGACACCCTGTCCCGGAGCCCAGACACCCTGTCCCGGAGCCCAGACACGCCGTCCCGGAGCCCAGACACCCCGTCCCGGAGCCCAGACACCCTGTCCCGGAGCCCAGACACGCCGTCCCGGAGCCCAGACACCCCGTCCCGGAGCCCAGACACCCCGTCCCGGAGCCCAGACACCCCGTCCTGGAGCCCAGACACCCCGTCCCGGAGCCCAGACACCCCGTCCCGGAGCCCAGACACCCCGTCCCGGAGCCCAGACACCCCGTCCCGGAGCCCAGACACCCCGTCCCGGAGCCCAGACACCCCGTCCCGGAGCCCAGACACCCCGTCCCGGAGCACAGACACCCTGTCCCGGAGCCCAGACACCCCGTCCCGGAGCCCAGACACCCCGTCCCGGAGCCCAGACACCCCGTCCCGGAGCCCAGACACCCCGTCCCGGAGCCCAGACACCCCGTCCCGGAGCACAGTGCTGGACCTCCCTCTTCAGTGGGGATGTGAGTTTGTCTCAAAATGCAGAAATTGGGCCAATGGGACAGCGGAAAAACCGCTGCTACGGACAAGACCGAGCAATAACATTGCTCCCTTTTTGTTCCTTAACTCTCGCCGAACAGATTCTGTCCTTCTGTCCCCCGGGACATCCTCATTCTCCAACACAACAATTCTCTGACCAATCCAACCATTGCTCCTCTCGTTCTGATCATTTTATACCCGAGTCCAGCCTTCAGCCAAAATTCTATCATCACCACAACATGTTTGTGCAAACTGTGCTCGTAACCTCACAACCTGATTTAATTCATACATTCACTTACACCCAGAACCATCCCACCCTCCCCCACACCCACCCCCCCTCCCCAACACCATTCACCCAGTCCCCCACCCCCCCTCCCCAACACCATTCACCCAGTCCCCCACCCCCCCTCCCCAACACCCATTCACCCTGTCCCCCACCCCCCCTCCCCAACACCCATTCACCCTGTCCCCCCCCCAACACCCATTCACCCTGTCCCCCACCCCCCCTCCCCAACACCCATTCACCCTGTCCCCCTCCCCAACACCATTCACCCAGTCCCCAACCCCCCCTCCCCAACACCATTCACCCAGTCCCCCACCCCCCCTCCCCAACACCCATTCCCCCAGTCCCCCCACCCCCCTCCCCAACACCCATTCACCCAGTCCCCCACCCCCCCTCCCCAACACCCATTCACCCTGTCCCCCACCCCCCCTCCCCAACACCCATTCACCCTGTCCCCCACCCCCCCTCCCCAACACCCATTCACCCTGTCCCCCACCCCCCCTCCCCAACACCCATTCACCCTGTCCCCCACCCTCCCTCCCCAACACCCATTCACCCTGTCCCCCACCCTCCCTCCCCAACACCCATTCACCCAGTCCCCCACCCCCCCTCCCCAACACCCATTCACCCAGTCCCCCACCCCCCCTCCCCAACACCCATTCACCCTGTCCCCCACCCCCCCCCCCAACACCCATTCACCCTGTCCCCCCCCCAACACCCATTCACCCTGTCCCCCACCCCCCCTCCCCAACACCCATTCACCCTGTCCCCCACCCCCCCTCCCCAACACCCATTCACCCAGTCCCCCACCCCCCCTCCCCAACACCCATTCACCCAGTCCCCCACCCCCCCTCCCCAACACCCATTCACCCTGTCCCCCACCCCCCCTCCCCAACACCCATTCACCCTGTCCCCCACCCCCGCTCCCCAACACCCATTCACCCTGTCCCCCACCCCCCCTCCCCAACACCCATTCACCCTGTCCCCCACCCCCCTCCCCAACACCCATTCACCCAGTCCCCCACCCCCCCTCCCCAACACCCATTCACCCTGTCCCCCACCCCCCCCCCAACACCCATTCACCCTGTCCCCCACCCCCCCTCCCCAACACCCATTCACCCTGTCCCCCACCCCCGCTCCCCAACACCCATTCACCCAGTCCCCCACCCCCCCTCCCCAACACCCATTCACCCTGTCCCCCACCCCCCCTCCCCAACACCCATTCACCCTGTCCCCCCCCCCATGCTCCCCAACACCCATTCACCCTGTCCCCCCCCCATGCTCCCCAACACCCATTCACCCTGTCCCCCACCCCCCCTCCCCAACACCCATTCACCCAGTCCCCCACCCCCCCTCCCCAACACCCATTCACCCTGTCCCCCCCCCCATGCTCCCTGACACCCACCCTCCCTGATACCCAACCACCCACCCAATCTCACACTCACCCTCCCCAACTCCACCCAGCCATTGTGACGCCCACTTACGATTTGGGTTATTGTGGTGTGTTTGTTGCTGTTGATTTGGATCTTTGTGTGTGTGTGATTGAGTTGGTGATGCTCATTTCAGTGCGGACAGGTTTGATTTAAATTCTTCCTAATTGGGTGTCCGGAGTCCCAGCTCTCCTCACCGATGGGACGTGTCACCCATCTGTTAGGATGGAATGTCTGAAATCCGTCAGGTTTGGAGTCTGTCATTTCCCAGCGTTTGGGAAACAGTGGAAAACCTACAGCCGGTGGATTGACAGATATCCCGATCATCAGTATAAGGGATGATTCAGACCTGTCTATAAAGCGAATGTTTCCAGCTGATGCTCAGTTCTAGCCGGTGGGTAAAGTGTTATGAAGCAGGAGGTTGGCTGAGTCACTGATACAGACTGGGAGGAGGTCACTGATTGCTTTTTAACCATTGGTTAATAACTCAATGTTAAATCTGCAGCAAACAGTAATTTACAGCAAGGTTCCCAGCATCCATTAGAATCTAACTGTGGTTTTGTAGTCAATCTGTGATCATACGGCTGATGGAAGCTGGTCCTGAGGCTCTGTGTCACCCAGTGACTCCTCACTGGAGAATCAGCCACAGTTTAAGGCAAGTCACAAGGTTCAGGCACCAGCCTCCAGCTCCCTGAGAGTGAGGTGCCACCACTCAGAATTGGTTCTAATCTCAGTCAATCTGAGTGAAACAATGATCCACTTCTCGCTGTTTCAGCCCACTGGCTGCCGGCTCCAAACAATCCTGGAATATTTCAATATCTTTATCAGGAAATTACTGTGGATTCAATCCCCCTCCCCACTGCAAAGAACAAAGAAAATTCCAGCTCAGAAACAGGCCCTTCGGCCCCTCCAAGCCTGCACTGACCATGCTGCCCCCCGACTGAACTAAAACCCCCTATCCTTCTGGGGACCATATCCCTCTATTCCCATCCTATTCATGTTCTTGTCAAGACGCCCCTTAAATGTCACTACTGTATCCGCTTCCACTCCCTCCCCCGGCAGTGAGTTCCAGGTACCCACCCCCCTCTGTGTAAAAACTCTGCCTCGTACATCTCCTTTAAACCTTACCCCTCACACCTTAAACCTGTGCCCTCTAGTAATTGACTCTTCCACCCTGGGGAAAAGCTTCTGACTATCCACTCTGTCCGTGCCTCTCATAATCTTGTAGATTTCTATCAGGTCTCCCCTCAACCTCTGTTATCCCAGTGAGAACAAACCAAGTTTCTCCAACCTCTCCTCATAGCTAATGCCCTCCATACCAGGGGCAACATCCTGGTAAATCTTTTCTGTCCCCTCTCCAAAGCCTCCACATCCTTCTGGTAGTGTGGGTGACCAGAATTGAACATTATATTCCAAGTGCGGCCTCACTAAGGCTCTATAAAGCTGCAACATGACTTGTCAATGTTTAAACTGAATACCCCGGTCGATGAAGGCAAGCATGCTGTATGCCTTCCTGACTACCTTCTCCACCTGCATTGCCACTTTCAATGATCTGTGTACCTGTACACCCAGATCCCTCTGCCTATCAATACTCCAAAGGGTTCTGCCATTTACTGTATATTTCCTATCTGTATTAGACCTTCCAAAATGTATTACCTCACATTTGTCTGGATTAAACTCCATCTGCCAACTCTCTACCCAAGTCTCCAACTGATCGATATCCTGCTGTATCCTCTGATGGTCTTCATCGCTATCCACAAATCCACCAACCTTCGTGTCATCCACAAACTTACTAATCAATCCAATTCCATTTTCCCCCAAATCATTTATATATATTACAAACAGCAAAGTTCCCAGTACTGAACCCTGAGGAACACCACTTGTCACAGCCCTCCATTCAGAAACACACCCTTCCACTGCTACCCTCTGTCTTCTTTGACCGAGCCAGTTTTGTACCCACCTTGCCCCCTCACCTCTGATCCAGTGTGAATTCACCTTCTGCGCCAGTCCGCCATGAGGGACCTTGTCAAAGGCCTTACTGAAATCCATGTGGACAACATCCACTGCCCTACCCTCTTCAATCATCTTCATCTACACATTACTTATAAAAAATATTTCAGGGAAGTTCCTTCCGCAAGGTGGGAAGTGACGGCCCGATGGTATTAACTCTGGACTATTAATCCAGAAACTCAACTAATAGTCTGGGACCCTGAATCCTGCTCTGGAAGATGATGGAATGTGAATTCAGTAAAAAAAGTCTGGAATTAAGAATCCGCTGATGACCCTGTGTTATAACCCAAGTCAGAAACTCCGAGATGTTTTATGAAGTCAGCCTAGATCATAGGTTTTGTATTTTGAATTTGGCGCAGGAAGCACGAGATGTTTCACTCCAGGTACGATTCAAGTGAGCCACTAGGGAGCTTTTATCAACAAGGTTTATTTAAGAACACAGTTAATGCATAATAAAACAATTAGCGTAATTTTCACCAATTCCAATCAAAAAATCAGGATATTGTATAAAGTTTATCAGTTAAATGTTCCAACAGACACTGGGAGAGAGACACAAACATTGTTCTCAGTCTGGATTCTAAACAACTTCTAAATAAACTGAAAATGACTCTTGTATTTCCCCTATGAAGAAACCTCCTGATTTTGACCCATCAATCAGTCACAAACCAGAGAGTTCAAAAAGGTTGTAAAGTCCAGGACATTAGTCCAAATTAAAAATAAGCTGTAGGCCCATTACATCATTTAAGAAGCAATGAAAGGACACCTACTCAGCAGCTCAATACCACAATGAACAAACAGGGCAGCTTATAACTGCAGGGAATGTGCTCAAAATACCTTACTTAAAGGCACAGTAGCGTCACACCTCCCCTCTTAAGAAATATTCAAAGATGGATTCAATTTACAAACCCTTTCAGTTTCACAGTGCTAATACTGTATAATATATACATACACTTTACAAAATAACACCATGTAAATGTAACAGTGAGATAGTCCCATTCAGGCCCTGTCATCCATCGGGATTCCTTTTCCTTTTCAATGCATTGCTTCCTCCCCAAGATTTTCCTTCTGTCCTTAATCCTATGTTGGTTCCAAGTTTAAACTCAGTTTGTTGTAGCCATGGTAAATTAGCTCTGGTAATGTTCACAGAGAACTAGGCAGGATCAAGAAGATAACAAGTTATATGTGTGTAGTCAGGGTCTTTCAGAAAGGTCATTTTATCTTCAAACCCTTTCTTCTTTACTGGCCTTAGTTCCTCCTCTGCTAAGCAATTCAACTGTTTTGTTTGCTCTGGATCTGCAGCATCACTTTCTTAGTTAGTTTATTTATTAGTGTCATGGCTTACATTAACACTGTAATCAAGTTACTGTGAAAATCCCCTAGTCACCACACCCCGGTGCCTGTTTGGGTTACACTGAGGGAGAATTTAGTGTAGCCAATGCACCCTAACAGCACATCTTTTGGACGATGGAAGGAAACCGGAGCACCCGGAGGAAACCCACGCAAACACGGGGGGAATGTGCAGACTCCACACTGACAGTGACCCAGGCCGAGAATTGAACCCAGGTCCCTGGTGCTGTGAGGCAGCAGTGCTAACCACTGTGCCACCCTGCCATCACTGCACACTCTTTGGCAAAGACACAGAGCAGATTGTCTTCCTTGGTGTCAGAGTCTATTTTGGCCCTGGTTCGACAGATCACTGTGACAGTTAGGCTGCTGTGAAAACCAGTATGAGTTATTTGAACACCAGCTGTAATGTTTCACTGGGTAAACACATCTGTATAAACTGTATGAATTCCAGATGCCAACAGTTCATTTCAAATGCTGGTACATTTTTAGCAATCAGTCTCATTCCACCTTGTTGTCCTTTCCTTTGATCCAAATGAGTACAAAATTTCCACTCCTCAACCTCCTTTGTGAAATTAAACATGACTTGATTCATCTCTTCTGTCCACAGAGAGAATGATCTGTTTTTACAGTCCCGCAGTTTATGTTCAGACAATTTGAACCACTCAGAAATACGTTCCAAAACAGTAAACTTGTCTTGTATCGCTCTCCAATCCTGCTCACTTCCTTTGTTCACATTATTGTCCAGTAACTGGTTCTCCTCCTCCACCTCCACCACTTTTATGTGATTGATTGAGACTCTCAGCTGCTTCATCTCAGACCGAATAAACATCAACTTTTCCTTCTGAACCTGTGTCAACGTTAGAACCTTCTGTCCACAAGGATGTTGTTTAATTGGAACAGCATTTCCTTCAACAATAATTATTTTTGTACTCCTCAGATTGTCACATATCTCTCCGTGTGATTTAATGACTATTTCAGATCATTTTAATGTTCCTCTGGAAGATAATTGAATAATTCATTCCAATTCCTCGTACCTTCATTATCCAATTTAATTTGGGAAATGTCAATTTCAGAATCATTTGGATTTGATTCTTCACTCTGAGTTATAACCACTAACACAATCTACTTCTGCTTTCCCTCCCGATCAAAACAACTTTTGAGCACATTCACACGACACACTCTGTGAGATTTCCTTCTATCTGGCATTCTTATCAAATAATTCACCTCACTCAATTTCCATTCCATTCCATAAGGTTCAGCTACCACTGGTGGTAAAAGGAAAATGCTATCTCAGCCAACAAATCTCACTGGGATACAGTTCCTGAAGGTGCTGACTCTCACTGGGATACAGTTCCTGAAGGTGCTGACTCTCACTGGGATACAGTTCCTGAAGGTGCTGACTCTCACTGGGATACAGTTCCTGAAGGTGCTGACTCTCACTGGGATACAGTTCCTGAAGGTGCTGACTCTCACTGGGATACAGTTCCTGAAGGTGCTGACTCTCACTGGGATACAGTTCCTGAAGGTGCTGACTCTCACTGGGATACAGTTCCTGAAGGTGCTGACTCTCACTGGGATACAGTTCCTGAAGGTGCTGACTCTCACTGGGATACAGTTCCTGAAGGTGCTGACTCTCACTGGGATACAGTTCCTGAAGGTGCTGACTCTCACTGGGATACAGTTCCTGAAGGTGCTGACTCTCACTGGGATACAGTTCCTGAAGGTGCTGACTCTCACTAGGATACAGTTCCTGAAGGTGCTGACTCTCACTGCGATACAGTTCCTGAAGGTGCTGACTCTCACTGGGATACAGTTCCTGAAGGTGCTGACTCTCACTGGGATACAGTTCCTGAAGGTGCTGACTCTCACTGGGATACAGTTCCTGAAGGTGCTGACTCTCACTGGGATACAGTTCCTGAAGGTGCTGACTCTCACTGGGATACAGTTCCTGAAGGTGCTGACTCTCACTAGGATACAGTTCCTGAAGGTGCTGACTCTCACTGCGATACAGTTCCTGAAGGTGCTGACTCTCACTGGGATACAGTTCCTGAAGGTGCTGACTCTCACTGGGATACAGTTCCTGAAGGTGCTGACTCTCACTGGGATACAGTTCCTGAAGGTGCTGATTCTCACTGGGATACAGTTCCTGAAGGTGCTGACCCTCACTGGGATACAGTTCCTGAAGGTGCTGACTCTCACTGGGATACAGTTCCTGAAGGTGCTGATTCTCACTGGGATACAGTTCCTGAAGGTGCTGACTCTCACTGGGATACAGTTCCTGAAGGTGCTGACCCTCACTGGGATACAGTTCCTGAAGGTGCTGACCCTCACTGGGATACAGTTCCTGAAGGTGCTGACCCTCACTGGGATACAGTTCCTGAAGGTGCTGACTCTCACTGGGATACAGTTCCTGAAGGTCCTGACTCTCACTGGGATACAGTCCCTGAAGGTGCTGACTCTCACTGGGATACAGTTCCTGAAGGTGCTGACTCTCACTGGGATACAGTTCCTGAAGGTGCTGACCCTCACTGGGATACAGTTCCTGAAGGTGCTGACTCTCACTGGGATACAGTTCCTGAAGGTGCTGACTCTCACTGGGATACAGTTCCTGAAGGTGCTGATTCTCACTGGGATACAGTTCCTGAAAGTGCTGACTCTCACTGGGATACAGTTCCTGAAGGTGCTGACTCTCACTGGGATACAGTTCCTGAAGGTGCTGACTCTCACTGGGATACAGATCCTGAAGGTGCTGACTCTCACTGGGATACAGTTCCTGAAGGTGCTGACTCTCACTGGGATACAGTTCCTGAAGGTGCTGACTCTCACTGAGATACTGTTCCTGAAGGTGCTGACTCTCACTGGGATACAGTTCCTGAAGGTGCTGACTCTCACTGGGATACAGATCCTGAAGGTGCTGACTCTCACTGGGATACAGTTCCTGAAGGTGCTGACTCTCACTGGGATACAGATCCTGAAGGTGCTGACTCTCACTGGGATACAGTTCCTGAAGGTGCTGACTCTCACTGGGATACAGTTCCTGAAGGTGCTGACTCTCACTGGGATACAGTTCCTGAAGGTGCTGACTCTCACTGGGATACAGATCCTGAAGGTGCTGACTCTCACTGGGATACAGTTCCTGAAGGTGCTGACTCTCACTGGGATACAGTTCCTGAAGGTGCTGACTCTCACTGAGATACTGTTCCTGAAGGTGCTGACTCTCACTGGGATACAGTTCCTGAAGGTGCTGACTCTCACTGGGATACAGATCCTGAAGGTGCTGACTCTCACTGGGATACAGTTCCTGAAGGTGCTGACTCTCACTGGGATACAGATCCTGAAGGTGCTGACTCTCACTGGGATACAGTTCCTGAAGGTGCTGACTCTCACTGGGATACAGTTCCTGAAGGTGCTGACTCTCACTGGGATACAGTTCCTGACTCTCACTGGGATACAGTTCCTGAAGGTGCTGACCCTCACTGGGATACAGTTCCTGAAAGTGCTGACCCTCACTGGGATACAGTTCCTGAAGGTGCTGACTCACTGGGATACAGTTCCTGAAGGTGCTGACTCTCACTGGGATACAGTTCCTGAAGGTGCTGACTCTCACTGGGATACAGTTCCTGAAGGTGCTGACTCTCACTGGGATACAGTTCCTGAAGGTGCTGACTCTCACTGGGATACAGTTCCTGAAGGTGCTGACTCTCACTGGGATACAGTTCCTGAAGGTGCTGACTCACTGGGATACAGTTCCTGAAGGTGCTGACTCTCACTGGGATACAGTTCCTGAAGGTGCTGACTCTCACTGGGATACAGTTCCTGAAGGTGCTGACTCTCACTGGGATACAGTTCCTGAAGGTGCTGACTCTCACTGGGATACAGTTCCTGAAGGTGCTGACTCTCACTGGGATACAGTTCCTGAAGGTGCTGACTCTCACTGGGATACAGTTCCTGAAGGTGCTGACTCTCACTGGGATACAGTTCCTGAAGGTGCTGACTCTCACTGGGATACAGTTCCTGAAGGTGCTGACTCTCACTGGGATACAGTTCCTGAAGGTGCTGACTCTCACTGGGATACAGTTCCTGAAGGTGCTGACTCTCACTGGGATACAGTTCCTGAAGGTGCTGACTCTCACTGGGATACAGTTCCTGAAGGTGCTGACTCTCACTGGGATACAGTTCCTGAAGGTGCTGACTCTCACTGGGATACAGTTCCTGAAGGTGCTGACTCTCACTGGGATACAGTTCCTGAAGGTGCTGACTCTCACTGGGATACAGTGAATTCTTGATGAGAATAGGGGGCAGTGTAATGATTAATCCCTCGGATTTGAAGTGTTACTATGTTGTCTGCTGTGGTTGTTTAATCACCTTCCTACTTTGCTGCATCCTGGCTGATTGGCAGATTTTTTAAATTCGGTTTGCTTGTAACTATCGGCTGTTTGCTGTCTGAGCTCAATCCAGTGTTGAACATAACCTCTCTGCATTCATATCCAGCTCACATGAATCCTCCCATCCGCAATCTTCAGCTGATTCCCATGGAGCACTGCCACCATCTGGTGGTCGATAGCAAACATTACAGTCCCGGGGAAACTTCAAAATATCATTAGAAATCGGTAAACCTGATATTTAAAAAGTTAAAGTTTATTTCTCAGTGTCACAACTAAGGCTCACATTAACACTGCAGCAAAGTTACTGTGAGAATCCCCTAGTGGCCCCATTCTGCTGGTTGTTCTGTGGAATGTGCTGCCAAGCAGGGTGGTGGAGGTGGAAACACTGGGATCATTAAGACGTCTCTGGATCATCACCGAACAAACTGGGAATGGGGAGAGACAGAAGAATGGTCGGATTGGACCAGTGAGCAGCTCAGTCCTGGAGGGCCAAAGGACCTGATTCCTGTGCTGTTCTTTGTTCTTTCTTCGACACTGAGGGGGAGTTTACAGCGGCCAATCTGCCTGACCAGAACTGGGCGAGGAAACCGGAGCACTCGGAGGAAACCCATGCAGACACGGGGAGAATGTGCAAACTCCACACAGACCCAAACCACGAATCAAACCCAGTTCCCTGGCACCGTGAGGCAGCAGCGCTAACCCACTGTATCACATTATCTTTTTGTGAAGACACTCCCTCAGCACTGACCCTCTGACAGTGCGGCACTCCCTCAGCACTGACCCCCTGACAGTGCGGCACTCCCTCAGCACTGACCCTCTGACAGTGCGGCACTCCCTCAGCACTGACCCTCTGACAGTGTGGCGCTCCCTCAGCACTGACCCTCTGACAGTGCGGCGCTCCCTCAGTACTGACCCTCTGACAGTGCGGCACTCCCTCAGCACTGACCCTCTGACAGTGCGGCGCTCCCTCAGCACTGACCCTCTGACAGTGCGGCACTCCCTCAGTACTGACCCTCTGACAGTGCGGCACTCCCTCAGCACTGACCCTCTGACAGTGCGACGCTCCCTCAGCACTGACCCTCTGACAGTGCGGCACTCCCTCAGCACTGACCCTCTGACAGTGCGGCGCTCCCTCAGCACTGACCCTCTGACAGTGCGGCACTCCCTCAGCACTGACCCTCTGACAGTGCGGCACTCCCTCAGCACTGACCCTCTGACAGTGCGGCGCTCCCTCAGCACTGACCCTCTGACAGTGCGGCACTCCCTCAGCACTGACCCTCTGACAGTGCGGCACTCCCTCAGCACTGACCCTCTGACAGTGTGGCACTCCCTCAGCACTGACCCTCTGACAGTGCGGCACTCCCTCAGCACTGACCCTCTGACAGTGCGGCGCTCCCTCAGCACTGACCCTCTGACAGTGCGGCACTCCCCCAGCACTGACCCTCTGACAGTGCGGCACTCCCTCAGTACTGACCCTCTGACAGTGCGGCACTCCCTCAGCACTGACCCTCTGACAGTGCGGCGCTCCCTCAGCACTGACCCTCTGACAGTGCGGCACTCCCTCAGCACTGACCCTCTGACAGTGCGGCACTCCCTCAGCACTGACCCTCTGACAGTGCGGCACTCCCTCAGCACTGACCCTCTGACAGTGCGGCACTCCCTCAGCACTGACCCTCTGACAGTGCGGCACTCCCTCAGCACTGACCCTCTGACAGTGCGGCACTCCCTCAGCACTGACTCTCTGACAGTGCGGCACTCCCTCAGCACTGACCCTCTGACAGTGCGGCACTCCCTCAGCACTGACCCTCTGACAGTGCGGCACTCCCTCAGCACTGACCCTCTGACAGTGCAGCACTCCCTCAGCACTGACCCTGTGACAGTGCGGCACTCCCTCAGCACTGACCCTCTGACAGTGCGGCACTCCCTCAGCACTGACCCTCTGACAGTGCGGCACTCCCTCAGCACTGAACCTCTGACAGTGCAGCACTCCCTCAGCACTGACCCTCTGACAGTGCAGCACTCCCTCAGCACTGACCCTCTGACAGTGCGGCACTCCCTCAGCACTGACCCTCTGACAGTGCGGCACTCCCTCAGCACTGACCCTCTGACAGTGCGGCACTCCCTCAGCACTGACCCTCTGACAGTGCGGCACTCCCTCAGCACTGACCCTCTGACAGTGTGGCACTCCCTCAGCACTGACCCTCTGACAGTGCGGCACTCCCTCAGCACTGACCCTTTGATACTGCAGCACTCCCTCAGCACTGACCATCTGACAGTGCGGCACTCCCTCAGTACTGACCCTCCGACAGTGTGGCGCTCCCTCAGCACTGACCCTCTGACAGTGCGGCACTCCCTCAGCACTGACCCTCTGACAGTGCAGCACTCCCTCAGCACTGACCCTCTGACAGTGCGGCATTCCCTCAGCACTGACCCTCTGACAGTGCGGCACTCCCTCAGCACTGACCCTCTGACAGTGCGGCACTCCCTCAGCACTGACCATCTGACAGTGCAGCAATCCTCAGCACTGACCCTCTGACAGTGCGGCACTCCCTCAGCACTGACCCTGTGACAGTGCGGCACTCCCTCAGCACTGACCCTCTGACAGTGCGGCACTCCCTCAGCACTGACCCTCTGACAGTGCGGCACTCCCTCAGTACTGACCCTCTGACAGTGCGGCACTCCCTCAGCACTGACCCTCTGACAGTGCGGCACTCCCTCAGCACTGACCCTCTGACAGTGCGGCACTCCCTCAGCACTGACCCTCTGACAGTGCGGCACTCCCTCAGCACTGACCCTCTGACAGTGTGGCACTCCCTCAGCACTGACCCTCTGACAGTGCGGCACTCCCTCAGCACTGACCCTCTGATACTGCAGCACTCCCTCAGCACTGACCATCTGACAGTGCGGCACTCCCTCAGCACTGACCCTCTGACAGTGCAGCACTCCCTCAGCACTGACTCTCTGACAGTGCGGCACTCCCTCAGCACTGACCCTCTGACAGTGCGGCACTCCCTCAGCACTGACCCTCTGACAGTGCGGCACTCCCTCAGCACTGACCCTCTGACAGTGCGGCGCTCCCTCAGCACTGACCCTCTGACAGTGCGGCACTCCCTCAGCACTGACCCTCTGACAGTGCGGCACTCCCTCAGCACTGACCCTCTGACAGTGCGGCACTCCCTCAGCACTGACCCTCTGACAGTGCGGCACTCCCTCAGCACTGACCCTTTGACAGTGCGGCACTCCCTCAGCACTGACCCTCTGACAGTGTGGCACTCCATCAGCACTGACCCTCTGACAGTGCGGCACTCCCTCAGCACTGACCCTCTGATACTGCAGCACTCCCTCAGCACTGACCATCTGACAGTGCGGCACTCCCTCAGTACTGACCCTCCGACAGTGTGGCGCTCCCTCAGCACTGACCCTCTGACAGTGCGGCACTCCCTCAGCACTGACCCTCTGACAGTGCGGCACTCCCTCAGCACTGACCCTCTGACAGTGCGGCACTCCCTCAGCACTGATCCTCTGACAGTGCGGCACTCCCTCAGCACTGACCCTCTGACAGTGCGGCACTCCCTCAGCACTGACCATCTGACAGTGCAGCAATCCTCAGCACTGACCCTCTGACAGTGCGGCACTCCCTCAGCACTGACCCTGTGACAGTGCGGCACTCCCTCAGCACTGACCCTCTGACAGTGCGGCACTCCCTCAGCACTGACCCTCTGACAGTGCGGCACTCCCTCAGTACTGACCCTCTGACAGTGCGGCACTCCCTCAGCACTGACCCTCTGACAGTGCGGCACTCCCTCAGCACTGACCCTCTGACAGTGCGGCACTCCCTCAGCACTGACCCTCTGACAGTGCGGCACTCCCTCAGCAGACCCTCTGACAGTGTGGCACTCCCTCAGCACTGACCCTCTGACAGTGCGGCACTCCCTCAGCACTGACCCTCTGATACTGCAGCACTCCCTCAGCACTGACCATCTGACAGTGCGGCACTCCCTCAGCACTGACCCTCTGACAGTGCGGCACTCCCTCAGCACTGACCCTCTGACAGTGCAGCACTCCCTCAGCACTGACTCTCTGACAGTGCGGCACTCCCTCAGCACTGACCCTCTGACAGTGCGGCACTCCCTCAGCACTGACCCTCTGACAGTGCGGCACTCCCTCAGCACTGACCCTCTGACAGTGCGGCGCTCCCTCAGCACTGACCCTCTGACAGTGCGGCACTCCCTCAGCACTGACCCTCTGACAGTGCGGCACTCCCTCAGCACTGACCCTCTGACAGTGCGGCACTCCCTCAGCACTGACTCTCTGACAGTGCGGCACTCCCTCAGCACTGACCCTCTGACAGTGCGGCACTCCCTCAGTACTGACCCTCCGACAGTGTGGCGCTCCCTCAGCACTGACCCTCTGACAGTGCGGCACTCCCTCAGCACTGACCCTCTGACAGTGCGGCGCTCCCTCAGCACTGACCCTCTGACAGTGCGGCGCTCCCTCAGCACTGACCCTCTGACAGTGCGGCACTCCCTCAGCACTGACCCTCTGACAGTGCGGCACTCCCTCAGCACTGACTCTCTGACAGTGCGGCACTCCCTCAGCACTGACCCTCTGACAGTGCGGCACTCCCTCAGTACTGACCCTCCGACAGTGTGGCGCACCCTCAGCACTAACCCTCTGACAGTGCGGCACTCCCTCAGCACTGACCCTCCGACAGTGCGGCACTCCCTCAGTACTGACCCTCCGACAGTGCGGCACTCCCTCAGCACAGACCCTCCGACAGTGCGGCACTCCCTCAGCACTGACCCTCTGACAGTGCGGCACTCCCTCAGTACAGACCCTCTGACAGTGCGGCACTCCCTCAGCACTGACCCTCTGACAGTGCGGCACTCCCTCAGTACTGACCCTCTGACAGTGCGTCACTCCCTCAGCACTGACCATCTGACAGTGCGGCACTCCCTCAGCACTGACCCTCTGACAGTGCGACACTCCCTCAGTACTGACCCTCCGACAGTGTGGCGCTCCCTCAGCACTGACCCTCTGACAGTGCGGCACTCCCTCAGCACTGACCCTCTGACAGTGCGGCACTCCCTCAGCACTGACCCTCTGACAGTGCGGCACTCACTCAGCACTGACCCTCTGACAGTGCGGCACTCCCTCAGCACTGACCCTCTGACAGTGCGGCACTCCCTCAGCACTGACCCTCTGACAGTGCGGCACTCCCTCAGTACAGACCCTCTGACAGTGCGGCACTCCCTCAGCACTAACCCTCTGACAGTGCGGCACTCCCTCAGCACTGACCCTCTGACAGTGCGGCACTCCCTCAGCACTGACCCTCTGACAGTGCGGCACTCCCTCAGCACTGACCCTCTGACAGTGTGACGCTCCCTCAGCACTGACCCTCTGACAGTGCGGCACTCCATCAGCACTGACCATCTGACAGTGCGGTATTCCCTCAGCACTGACCCTCTGACAGTGCGGCACTCCCTCAGCACTGACCCTCTGACAGTGCGGCACTCCCTCAGCACTGACCCTCTGACAGTGCGGCACTCCCTCAGCACTGACCCTCTGACAGTGCGGCACTCCCTCAGCACTGACTCTCTGACAGTGCGCCACTCCCTCAGCACTGACCCTCTGACAGTGCGGCGCTCGCTCAGTACTGACCCTCCGACAGTGTGGCGCTCCCTCAGCACTGACCCTCTGACAGTGCGGCACTCCCTCAGCACTGACCCTCTGACAGTGCGGCACTCCCTCAGCACTGACCATCTGACAGTGCGGTATTCCCTCAGCACTGACCCTCTGACAGTGCGGCACTCCCTCAGCACTGACTCTCTGACAGTGCGGCACTCCCTCAGCACTGACCCTCTGACAGTGCGGCACTCCCTCAGTACTGACCCTCCGACAGTGTGGCGCTCCCTCAGCACTGACCCTCTGACAGTGCGGCACTCCCTCAGCACTGACCCTCTGACAGTGCGGCACTCCCTCAGCACTGACCCTCCGACAGTGCGGCACTCCCTCAGTACTGACCCTCCGACAGTGTGGCGCTCCTTCAGCACTGACCCTCCGACAGTGCGGCACTCCCTCAACACTGACCCTCTGACAGTGCGGCACTCCCTCAGTACAGACCCTCTGACAGTGCGGCACTCCCTCAGCACTGACCCTCTGACAGTGCGGCACTCCCTCAGTACAGACCCTCTGACAGTGCGGCACTCCCTCAGCACTGACCCTCTGACAGTGCGGCACTCCCTCAGTACTGACCCTCTGACAGTGCGTCACTCCCTCAGCACTGACCATCTGACAGTGCGGTACTCCCTCAGCACTGACCCTCTGACAGTGCGGCACTCCCCCAGCACTGACCCTCTGACAGTGCGGCGCTCCCTCAGCACTGACCCTCTGACAGTGCGGCACTCCCTCAGCACTGACCCACTGACAGTGCGGCACTCCCTCAGCACTGACCCTCCGACAGTGCGGCACTCCCTCAGCACTGACCCTCTGACAGTGCGGCACTCCCTCAGTACAGACCCTCTGACAGTGCGGCACTCCCTCAGCACTAACCCTCTGACAGTGCAGCACTCCCTCAGCACTGACCCTCTGACAGTGTGGCACTCCCTCAGCACTGACCCTCTGACTGTGCGGCACTCCCTCAGCACTGACCCTCTGACAGTGCGGCACTCCCTCAGCACTAACCCTCTGACAGTGCGGCACTCCCTCAGCACTGACCATCTGACAGTGCGGCACTCCCTCAGCACTGACAGTCTGACAGTGCGGCACTCCCTCAGCACTGACCCTCTGACAGTGCGGCACTCCCTCAGCACTGACCATCTGACAGTGCGGCACTCCCTCAGCACTGACCCTCTGACAGTGCGGCACTCCCTCAGCACTGACCCTCTGACAGTGCGGCACTCTCTCAGCACTGACCCTCTGACAGTGCGGCACTCCCTCAGCACTGACCCTCTGACAGTGCGGCACTCCCTCAGCACTGACCCTCTGACAGTGCGGCACTCCCTCAGCACTGACCCTCTGACAGTGCGGCACTCCCTCAGCACTGACCCTCTGACAGTGCGGCACTCCCTCAGCACTGACCCTCTGACAGTGCGGCACTCCCTCAGCACTGACCCTCTGACAGTGCGGCGCTCCCTCAGCACTGACCCTCTGACAGTCCGGCACTCCCTCAGCACTGACCCTCTGACAGTGTGGCACTCCCTCAGCACTGACCCTCTGACAGTGTGGCACTCCCTCAACACTGACCCTCTGACAGTGCGGCACTCCCCCAGCACTGACCCTCTGACATTGCGGCACTCCCCCAGCACTGACCCTCTGACATTGCGGCACTCCCTCAGTACTGACCCTCTGACAGTGTGGCACTCCCTCAGCCCAGTGCAGATTCTGTGATTTTTCGTGGAAGTTGCAGCCTTTGTTTGGAAACGACTGGTTTTGTGAATTGAATTGTGATTCCTGGCAGCAGCTGACTGTCCAGGAGGGGGCGGTGGTGAGCACAGTCTGCCCTCGTCAGTGTCTCAGTGAGTTGTAGTGTTGCCGTCTGTGAGAAATCTGGTGAGAATGGGGGACATTGACAGCATCGAAACACAGCAAATAAACTCACTGCTTTGTGCAACTGAGAAACCTGCAAACCAGCTTCGGCTCACGGCGAATCCATCTCACCGTAACACCGTAACATGTAACACCGTAACACAGTATCATAGTAACACAGTAACATGTAACACCATAACACAGTAACACTGTAATACAGTACCACTGTAACACCATAACATTGTAACACTGTAATATAGTAATACTGTAACACCGTAACACCATAACACAGTAATATTGTAACACAGTAACACCGTAACACCATAGCACAGTAACACAGTAATACCATAACACAGTAACACTGCAACATAGTAACACTGTAACAGCGTAAAACTGTAACAGAATAACACAGTAACACAGTAAGAGAGTAACACCATTGGTCCCATTCACTACTTCACTACCTCATCATCTCACTGTCTCTCCATTTCATCCAAACAGTCTATTACCTCAGGCTGTATCATGTGTCGTAAAGTTGTTTGCACGTATGGAGAGGTGGTCACACCGCAGGCTCAGACTCCACAGGCAGGAAGGGAATGACTGACCACCAGACAGAGTAAGAGAGATAGGCAGGAAGTGCAGGAATCTCCTGTGGCCATTCCCTGCAGAATGGATATATCCCACTTTGGATACTGTCGAGGGGAATGGCCTCTCAGGGGAAAGCAGCAGCAGCCAAACTCATTGCATCGTGATTAGTTCTGCTGTGGGGGGGGTAAAAAGTGTGTCAGCGCAATAGTTATCGGGGATTCAATTGTAAGGAGAATAAACAGGCATTTCTATGGCCGCAAATGAGATTCCAGTTGCCTCCCTGGTGCTCAGGACAAGGATGTCTCGGAGCAGCTGCAGGACATTCTGAAGGAGGGGGTGAAGAGCCAGTGGTAGTCGTACAAACAGCATAGGTCAAAAAAAGGATGAGGTCCTAAAAGCAGAATACAGGGAGCTAGGAAGAAAGTTAAGAGATCGGACCTCAAAGGTCGAGATCTCAGGATTACTACCAGTGCCACACACCAGTCAGAGCAGAAATGAGAGGAGATATCGGATAAATATGTGGCTGAAGAGATGGTGTGAGGGGGAGGCTTTCCGATTCCTGGGGCATTGGCATTGGTTCTGGTGGTAAACTGGATGGGTTACACCTGGGCAGGATCAGGGTTGTTGTCCCTGGGGGGAGGGTACTTGCTTGAGTGGCTGGGGGGGGGGTTTAAACTGTTATAGCAGGGGGATGGGAACCGCTGAGAGACCGGGGGGTGGGGGGTGGATAAGAACAAGTGGAAAAGACAGTAAGGAGAATAAGGAAAGGTGGAGAAATCAAGGGCCAGAATCAGATAAGGACCGAGTAAAAAAACATAGTGGGAAAGGGAAAATAAATGTTAAAATTGCTAACCTTAAGATTTTCTATCTGAACACTCGGAGCTTTGTAAACAAAATGGATTAATTGGTTGCACAGATAGATGTAAAGGGCAATGATATTGTCGGCATTACAGAATCGTGGCTCCGAAGTGACCAAGGATGGGAACAAAACATTGAAGACTATTCAATGTTTAGGAAGGACAGATGGAAAGGAAAAGGTGGTGGAGTTGCATTGCTGATTAAAGATGATAGTGATACGATATTGGGGAAAGATATTTGCATAGATGATGTGGAATCTGTATGGGTCGAGTTAAGAAATAATAAGGGGCAAAAAACACTGGTGAGGGCGGCACACAGATCACCAAACTGTAGCAGTAATGTTGGGAAAAGCATTGGACAGGAAATCAGAGATGTATGTGTTAAAGGATCATTGATTATGGGCAACTATTATGGGACAGTATAGATTGGGAGGGTCAAATTAGTCACAGTACAACAGAGGAGGAATTTCTGGAGTGCTTATGAGATGGTTTTCTGGAGCAATACATTGAGGAACCAACAAGGGAACAGGCCATCCTGGACTGGGTATTGTGCAATGAGAAAGGATTAGTTGGCAATCTAGTTATGAGAAAACCCTTGGGGATGTATGACCATAATATGGTCGAATTGTTTGTCACAGTGCATAATGATGTAGTTGATTTTGAGACCACGGTTCTGAATTCCAATAAAGGGAACTATGATGATACGAGGCATGAATTGGCCATGATCGACTGGGAAACATTACTGAAAGGAAAGATATTGGACAGGCAATGGCAGGCATTTAAAGAACGACTAGATGAACTCCAGATTCTGTTTGGTGCAAGAGTGAGAAGGGAATTGTGGCCAAACCAGGTCTTACAAGGAAAATTAGAAACAGTATCAGATTCGAGGAAGAAGCATACAAATTGGGAAGAGAAAGCAATAGGCCTGAGGATTGGGAGCAGGTTAAAATTCAACAAAGGCAAAGGGATTGATTAAGAAGGGAAAATAGAGTATGAAAGTAAGCTAGTAGGGAACATAAAAACTGAGTGTAAAAGTTTCTATAGGTATGTAAAGAGAAAAAGATTGACAAAAAAGAATGTAGGGCCTTAGTCGGAAACGGGAGAATTCATAATGGGGAATAAAGAAATAGCTGAGGAATTAAATCTGTCCTTTACTGCAATCTTCACAAAGGAAGACATGAATAATGTACCGGAAGTGCTGAGAGAGAATAATGTACCGGAAGTGCAGTGAGGAGCTGAAGGAAATCAGCATTAGTAGGGAAATGGTTTTGGGGAAATTGATGGGATTGAAAGTGAATAAATCTCCAGGTTCTGATAATCTTTATCCCAGAGTACTTAAGGAAGTGGCCTTGGAAATAGCAGATCCATTGGTGGTTATTTTCCAAAATTCTTTGGACTCTGAATTGTTTCCTGCAGATTTAAGGGGAGCTAATGTAAGCCCACTATTCGAAAAGGGAGGTAGAGAGAAAATAGGGAACTATAGACCAGTGAGCCTAACGTCGATACTGGGGAAGTTGCTAGTGTCCATTATCAAGGATTTCATAACTCAGCATTTGGAAGGCAGTGGGATAATCAGACAGTCAGCATGGATTTACAAAAGGGAAATCGTTCTTAATGTCCCTCACAGTAGGCTGGTTGAAAAGGTTAAGGCTCATGGGATACAAGGACAGGTATCTAGATGGATTGATAACTGGCTTGCAAAGAGGAAAAAGTCTGATACTGTGTTTACGCCAGTCCAACGCCGGCATACCCACATCATTGCAAAGAGGAATCAGAGAGTAGTAGTGGAGGGGTCTTTTTCCAGCTGGAGGTCTGTCAGTAGTGGTGTGCCGCAGGGCTCAGTATTGGGACCTCTTGGAATTTAATGTTGGCAAGTGTGAGGTGGTCCACTTTGGTAGGAGGAATGGTAGGAAGGACTATTACTTACGGGGCGAAAAACTGCAGCAGGCGATGGTGCAGAGGGACCTCGGGGTCCTTGTGCATGAGTCGCAAAAACCCAGCTTGCAGGTGCAGCAGGTGGTCAGGAAGGCGAATGGGATGCTGGCCTTCATAGCGAGGGGGATTGAATATAAAAGTAGGGAGGTCTTGCTGCAGCTGTATAGGGCATTGGTGAGGCCGCAGCTGGAGTACTGTGTGCAGTTTTGGGTGCCGCACCTGCGCAAAGATATTTTGGCCCTGGAGGGAGTGCAGAGGAGGTTTACTAGGCTGATACCGGAGTTGAGGGGGTTGAGCTATGAGGAGAGGCTGAATAAACTAGGCTTGTACTCGTTAGAGTTTAGAAGAATGAGGGGAGATCTCATTGAGATGTATAAGATGATGAATGGGATGGATGGGATAGAGGTGGAGAGACTCTTCCCGCTCAAAAAAGACAGTAAGACTAGGGGGCACAGCCTCAAGATAAAGGGGGGGGGCATTTTAGAACGGAGTTGAGGAGGAACTTCTTCACTCAAAGGGTGGTGAATCTCTGGAATTCTCTGCCTCGCTAAATATTTTTAAGACACGGGTTGATGGGTTTTTGATAAGAGAGGGGATTAAGGGTTATGGGGAGAGGGCGGGAAGGTGGAGCTGAGTCACGACAGATCAGCCATGATCTTATTGAATGGCGGGGCAGGCTCGAAGGGCCAGATGGCCTACTCCTGCTCCTATTTCTTATGTTCTTAGTGTATGTAAATGATTTGGAAGAGGGAGTAGGTGGTGTGATCAGCAAATTTGCAGATGATACGAAGATGGCTGGATTGGCGGGCAGTGAGGAGCAGTGTCTGGCAATACAACGGGATATTGATAGGCTGGTTGATTGGGCAGATACGTGGCAAATGGAATTTAATCCTGATAAATGTGAGGTGATGCATTTTCGCCGGTATAATGTAGGGGAGAGTTATATGATAAAGGGTACCATCTCGAGGGCATCATGACAGCTCAGAGGTTATCTCTGTTGCTGTGCGGACACATGGATTTGGGCCTGTGTCCGTGGGAGTTTGCGCGTTCTCCCCATGATTGCGTGGGTTTCCTCCGGGTGCTCCGGTTTCCTCCCACATCCCAAAAATGTGCTTTTAGGCTGATTGATTGGGTAACAAATTGTCCCTATATTGGACCTCCCTGATCCTCACACATTAGGCATAGACTAAAATCATGAATAGGTCACTGACCATGGGACGGCGGCGCGGGCTCGTTGGGCCGAAGGGCCTGTGTCCCGTGCTGTGTTGTTCTTTGTTCTTTGTTCTTTGGTAAGCCCGTAATTTGCCGGGTGTTAGCAATGGAAAGGTGGTAGGACTGGAGGGTCTTAATGACATTACTGTTACTAGAGAGGTGGTGCTCGACAGACTGGAGGGACTGATTGTGGACAAGTCCCCAGGACCGGATGGAATGCATCCGAGGGTTCTGAAAGAAATGGCGGAGGTGATAGTGGATGCATTGGTGGTTATTTTCCAGACATAGCTGGATTCTGGGGAAGTGCCGGAAGATTGGAAAACGGCTAATGTTACACCGTTGTTTAAGAAGGGTGCCTGGCAAAAGGCAGGGAATTATAGGCCGGTTAGTTTAACATCTGTGGTAGGTAAAATGTTAGAATCTGTCATTAAGGAGGAAATTGCGAGGCATCTTGAAGGGAATTGCTTGATAGAGCAGACGCAACACGGTTTCATTAAAGGGAAGTCGTGTCTGACAAATTTACTGGAGTTCTATGACGATGTGTCTAGGGCGGTGGATAGCGGAGAGCCGGTGGATGTGGTCTTTCTAGATTTTCAGAAGGCGTTTGACAAAGTACCTCACAAGAGGTTATTGCAGAAGGTCAGGGGACATGGAGTTGGGGGTAGGGTGTTAGCGTGGATAGAGGATTGGTTGTCAAATAGGAGGCAGAGAGTGGGGGTCAATGGATGCTATTCGGATTGGCGGTTGGTGACTAGTGGGGTGCCCCAGGGGTCGGTGCTGGGGTCTCAGCTATTTACCATTTATATAGATGATCTGGAGGAGGGAACCGAGTGTACGGTGTTGAAATTTGCTGATGACACCAAGATTGGGGAAACGGCAAATTGTGCGGAGGGTGTGGAGAGTCTGCAGAAGGATCTAGATAGGCTGGACGAATGGGCCAGGAAATGGCAAATGGAATTTAATGTTGGCAAGTGTGAGGTGGTCCACTTTGGTAGGAAGAATGGTAGGAAGGACTATTACTTACGGGGCGAAAAACTGCAGCAGGCGACGGTGCAGAGGGACCTTGGGGTCCTTGTGCATGAGTCGCAAAAACCCAGCTTGCAGGTGCAGCAGGTGGTCAGGAAGGCGAATGGGATGCTGGCCTTCATAGCGAGGGGGATTGAATATAAAAGTAGGGAGGTCTTGCTGCAGCTGTATAGGGCATTGGTGAGGCCGCAGCTGGAGTACTGTGTGCAGTTTTGGGTGCCGCACCTGCGCAAAGATATTTTGGCCCTGGAGGGAGTGCAGAGGAGGTTTACTAGGCTGATACCGGAGTTGAGGGGGTTGAGCTATGAGGAGAGGCTGAATAAACTGGGCTTGTACTCGTTAGAGTTTAGAAGAATGAGGGGAGATCTCATTGAGATGTATAAGATAATGAATGGGATGGATAGGATAGAGGTGGAGAGACTCTTCCCGCTCAAAAAAGACAGTAGGACTAGGGGGCACAGCCTCAAGATAAAGGGGAGGCAGTTTAGAACAGAGTTGAGGAGGAACTTCTTCACTCAAAGGGTGGTGAATCTCTGGAATTCTCTGCCCATTGAAGTGGTGGAGGCTGCCTCGCTAAATATATTTACGTCGCGGATAGATAGGTTTCTGATAGACAAGGGGATTAAGGGTTATGATCTTTGAATCTATTGGAATGTTTTGAGGATGTAACTCGTAGAGTTAACCGAGGAGAAGCAGTGGATGTGGTTTATTTAGAGTTAGTGAGAGGGCATTGGACTGGGTGATGAAGTCACCACCAGTTAGCGGGTGGATTTTTGGAAATATGTGGGTGTGGTATCTGGTGGGGGAAGGGGAAGAGGATCCCTGCTCAGATAAATCTGTAGGCCACAAAAAACCCAAACCCAGTTTCCAAACAGTTTGTAGAACATTTCCAAAAAGGCTTCTCCTCAGGTTCAAACAAGTCCCCACCACCCCCCATGGCTACAAATTCATTTGATTTGATTTGATTTATTATTGTCACATGTATTAACAAATAGTGAAAAGTGTTGTTTCTCGCGCACTATACAGACAAAGCATACCATTCATAGAGGAGGAAAGGAGAGAATACAGAATGTAGTGTTACAGTCACAGCGAGGGTGAAGAGAAAGATCAACTTAATGCGAGGTGGGTCCATTCAAAATCCTTGATCATTGCCAACTACAATGGCAAGGGCAGCAGACACACGGGAACACCACCCAGAAACACCCCTCCAACTCACTCACTATCCTGAAGTGGAAACACAGCACCGTCCCTATTTATTTATTTATTGATTGATTGTCACAAGTAGGCTGACATTAACACTGCAATGAAGTTACTGTGAGAATCCCCTAGTTGCCACACTCGAAACATTGGCTCTACTCTGTCTCCATAGACGCTGCCAGACCTGCTGAGATTTTCTAGCATTTTCTGTTTTTATTTCAGATTCTGAAATCTGCAATACAAGAAAGTCCCACCAACACCTCTACTTTCTCAGAAGACTAAGGAAGTTTGGCATGTCCACGATGACTCTTACCAACTTTTACAGATACACCATAGAAAGCATTCTTTCTGGTTGTATCACAGCTCGGTCTGGGCTCCTGCTCGGCCCAAGACTGCAAGGAACTATAAAAGGTTGTGAATGTAGCCCAATCCCATCACACAAACCAGCCTCCCATCCCAGCAAATTTCGACACCCTACACTCGGTTCCCTCCTCCAAATCATCTATATAAATGGTAAAAAGCTGAGGCCCCAGCACCGACCCCTGGGGCACTCTGTCTACACTTCCCGCTGCCTTGGCAAAGCAGCCAGGATAATTAAGGACCCCACTCACCCCGGACATTCTCTCTTCCACCTTCTTCCATCGGGAAAAAGATATAAAAGTCTGAGGTCTCGTACCGACCGACTCAAGAACAGCTTCTTCCCTGCTGCTGTCAGACTTTTGAAAGGACCTACCTCGCATTAAGCTGATCTTTCTCTACACCCCTCGCTGTGACTATAACACTACAGTCTTCAGTCTCTATTTTCCTTCTCTATGAACAGTTTGCTTTGTCTGTATAGTGTGCAAGAAACAATATTTTTCACTGCATGTTAATACATGTGACAATAATAAATCAAAGCAAAATCAGTATTTTGCTTTGAAGACAGACCTGCCCATTTCCCCCTCAAACAGCCGATTATATTATCAGTGACGCTGTGTATTTGCTTGGTTAAAGTGCTCCGTTCCACTGCACTGCTGTTAGTGAGGAAACGCTAGCAATAACATAATTACACAACTTTTCATTCTCCCTGTAAATCAAAGGTTCCTGATACCAGTAACAACATAATATTAACAATCAGAATCTCAACAATAATAACCAATAACATGCAATAGGCCAGATGTTTTGGAGTCTGTCATTCTCTGTATGGTTGTCAGTGAATTCAGGTATCTGCTTATTAATGTTCTCAGCAATCTCTGGTGTCTCTGATAGTTTGGTTCTGATGTGGAGATGCCAGCGTTGGACTGGGGTAAAACAGAAAGTCACGGGGGTTACAGATAGTGTGACATGAACCCAAGATCCCTGTTGAGACCGTCTTCATGTGTGGAACTTGGCTATCAGTCTCTGTTCAGCGACTCTGCGCTGTCGTGTGTCGTGAAGGCTGCCTTGGAGAATGCTTACCCGAAGGTCAGAGGCTGAATGCCCGTGACCACTGAAGTGTTCGCCAACAGGAAGGGAACAGTCTTGCCTGGTGATTGTCGAGCGATGTTCATTCATCCGTTGTCGTAGCGTCTGCATGGTCTCCCCAATGTACCATGCTTCGGGACATCCTTTCTTGCAACGTATCAGGTAGACAATGTTGGCCGAGTTGCAAGAGTATTTACCATGTACCTGGTGGATGGTATTCTCACGTGTGATGATGGTATCCATGTCAATGATCCGGCATGTCTTGCAGAGGTTACTGTGACAGGGTTGTGTGGTATTGTGGTCACTGTTCTCCTGAAGGCTGGGTAGTTTGCTGCAAACAATGGTCTGTTTGAGGTTGTGTGGTTGTCTGAAAGCAAGAAGTGGGGGTGTGGGGATAGCCCTGGCGAGATGTCGGTCTTCATCAATGATATGTTGAAGACTCCGGAGAAGATGTCGTAGCTTCTCCGCTCCGGGGAAGTACTGGACGACGAAGGGTACTCTGTCCACTGTGTCCTGTGTTTGCCTTCTGAGGAGATCGGTGCAGTTTTTCGCTGTGGCGCATCAGAACTGCCGATCTATGAGTCGAGCACCATATCCTGTTCTTATGAGGGCATCTTTCAGGGTCTGGAGGTGTCTGTCACAATCCTCCTCATCTGAGCAAATCCTGTGTATACAGAGGGCTTGTCCATAGGGAATGGCTTCTTTAACATGTTTAGGGTGGAAACTGGAGAAGTGGAGCATTGTGAGATTGTCTGTGGGTTTGCGGTACAGTGAGGTGCTGAGGTGACCGTCCTTAATGGAGATGCATGTGTCCAAGAATGCAACTGATTCTGGGGAATAGTCCATGGTGAGTCTAATGGTGGGGTGGAATTTGTTGATATCATCATATAGTTGTTTCAGTGATTGTTCACCATGAGGCCAAAGGAAGAAAATGTCACGATAGCTCAGTGACTATCACTGATTTCTGTGCAGACACATGGATTTGGGTCGGTGTCTGTGGGAGTTTGCGCATTCTCCCTGTGTCTGCGTGGGTTTTCTCCGGGTGCTCCGGTTTCCTCCCACACCCCAAAGATGTGCTGTTAGGCTGATTGGCAGGAATAAATTGTCCCTAAATTAGTTTCCCTCAATGTGGAGTGCCATAAGCATAGATAAGGGTCGTGGGTGGAGGGGGGGGACTGGTAATGTTAAAATGGCGGCGCGGGCTCGTTGGGCCGAGGGGCCTGTTTCCCGGGCTAATTTTGTTCTTTGTTTTTTGTTCTTTGTCATCGATGTATCTAGTGTATAGCATCGGTTGAAGGTCCTGTGCAGTGAAGAGATCTTGTTCAAATCTGTGTATGAAGATGTTGGCATATTGAGGTGCAAATTTGGTCCCCATGGCTGTTCCATGTGTCTGGATGAAAAACTGGTTGTTGAAGGTGAAGACATTGTGGTCCATGTGTTCTCCAAGGCGGCCTTCACGACACACGACAGCGCAGAGTCACTGAGCAGAGACTGATAGCCAAGTTCCGCACACATGAGGACGGTCTCAACAGGGATCTTGGGTTCATGTCGCACTATCTGTAACCCCCGTGACTTGCCTGGGTTTGCAAAACCTCACTTACTGTACTGTCTGGAGACAATACACATCTCTTTAACCTGTGCTTAACCCTCTCTCCACTCACATTGTCTGTACCTTTAAGACTTGTTTACTTGTAAAGACTCACATTCCAACCATTATTCATGTAAATTGAGTTTGTGTCTTTGTGCCCTGTTTGTGATCAGAACTCCCAGCCACCTGACGAAGGGACAGGCTGTCCCGAAAGCTTGGGGTATTTGCTACAAATAAACCTGTTGGACTTTAGGCTGGTGTTGTGAGATCTCTTTTGGTTTGGTTCTTCCGTGGTTCTCTTAACCTGAGTCGACATAGGGTCCTGAGGCAGACTCAGTGTTGAAATGTTCACACCTGAGATTCGGTCTTCTCCAGTTCGGGTTCGGTTAGTACCAAGTTCTTGGAAAGCCCAGCACTTCTCTTGGCATAGCCAGGTGTGGGCTCTGTCACTTCTGTCTCTGGCAATTCTTATTGTTAAAAGTTGATCCACATGTCTTCTCCTATTTAACCAAAAGAGAAAATCTCAGCAGGTCTGGCCGCATCTGTAAGGAGAGAAAAGAGCTGACGTTTTACGTCTGGATTTTGACAAAGGGTCATCTAGACTCGAAATCTCAGCTCTTTTCTCTCCTTACAGACGCTGCCAGACCTGCTGAGATTTTCCAGCATTTTCTCTTTTGGTTTCAGATTCCAGCGTCTGCAGTAATTGGCTTTTCTTCTCCATATTACATTGTCTCGTGTTTGTACCGTGTAGGAGATCAATTCTAACATGATGGCAGGTATCCACTTTTCACTTGTGCTACAGTTCCCTGCTGAAATCTTTTGCCTTGTTCTCTCATCAGACAACCTGGTCTTGCAGAATTTTTCTTGGCAATTTCACTTGTCTTGGGTTTCAGCAAATCAAACACTGGATTCAGTCAATCTTTAACCATGAGCAGCGAGGGAGAATCTTGGGTTGGTGAGTGTGCAGCATTTCTGTAATCAGCAGGAATGGGGTCAATCATTTAGACAATGAACCTTGCTCGCAAGTTACCTTCAACAAATGTTTCATCATCTGAACAAACTGCTCAGCCAGCCTGTTTGTAGCGGGATGCTAGGGAACAGCTTGGCTATGTTGAATCCCGTTCTTCTAGAAAGACTTTGTGAATTCTTATGAAATGAACTGTGATCAATTATCGCTCAGGAGTTGTTCAAGCTAACGGAATCTGCTGAAAATTTTACCCAGCCTTGCAGTTATTCTCTCCAAAGATATGGGAGTTTGCACGTTCTCCCCATGGTTGCGTGGGTTTCCTCCGGGTGCTCCGGTTTCCTCCCACATCCCAAAAATGTGCTTTTAGGCTGATTGATTGGGTAACAAATTGTCCCTATATTGGACCTCCCTGATCCTCACACATTAGGCATAGACTAAAATCATGAATAGGTCACTGACCATGGGACGGCAGCACGGGCTCGTTGGGCCGAAGGGCCTGTTTCCCGTGCTGTGTTGTTCTTTGTTCTTTGTTCTTTGTATATCCTCTTCATATTGGTAACTTCAGGCAGTTTTGAGAGTGCGTTGCTGAGAATGAGAAACATGACCCTCTCGATGACCAGCACAATCTGTATGTACTCTATCCTCAGCCTCCTCCGGCCATTCCCATGGGTGGAACGGGACTAATGGCAGCAGCTTCCGGACTTTTCCATAGGATGAACACAATTCCCACCTTCTCCTCAATTTTGGCATCTAGCTCCAAGGATCTTCATCCTTCACATGCCTGAGTGCCTCTTGTGAAATGAATTGGTTTAATAACCTTTCCTTAACTATGGTGGAATGATCAAACTCATTCTCCAGAGGAGACAACCTGCCTGCTGGGAAGGTTTGTGTCTTTGGGTGGAATACAGCTTTAACTCAGTGAAATAACGTGTCCGTGATTACTGACAGCGTTGGGTCATTTCTGATCTGCTGCTTAACTTGCCCTGTGGTTCCAGGAGTTTTATCTATTTACTCAAAGTCAGGAATGTTTCCACACAAACTGTTTATTGATGAATTGTTGACTAAGGGAGAGTCCATCAGTGTTTCCATGAAGGATTCACTGATGGTATTTGATTGTGTTTGGGTGTACCTGCCTCTGCTTTCTGTTCACTGTCACTGATGGAATCCAGGAATGAGGCCTCAATATTATTCTCAGAGGATGCTGGTCTGTCAATAAAATAAATTGGTAAAACTGCTTTATTTTGAAAATACCTCCTAGAGTTTCTTTCTCTATTGCACATAATTAATTTCTGCTTTATCCAAGGATCTTAATGCAAAAACTATCAGATTCTCTTCATAGAACCATAGAAAATTACAGCTCAGAAACAGGCCTTTTGGCCCTTCTTGTCTGTGCTGAACCATTTTTTGCCTAGTCCCACTGACCTGCACTTGGACCATATCCCTCCACACCCCTCTCATCCATGAACCCATCCAAGTTTTCCTTAAATGTTAAAAGTGACCCCACATTTACCACTTTATCCGGCAGCACATTCCACACTCCCACCACTCTCTGTGTGAAGAATCCCCCCCTTATATTCCCTTTAAACTTTTCTCCTTTCACCCTTAACCCATGCCCTCTGGTTTTTTTTCTCCCCTAGCCTCAGTGGAAAAAGCCTGCTTGCATTCACTCTATCTATACCCATCAAAATCTTATACACCTCTATCAAATCTCCCCTCATTCTTCTACGCTCCAGGGAATAAAGTCCTAATCTATTCAATCTGTCTCCGTAACTCAGCTTCTCAAGTCCCAGCAACATCCTTGTGGACCTTCTCTGCACTCTTTCAACCTTATTTACATCCTTCCTGTAACTAGGTGACCAAAACAGTACACAATATTCTAAATTCAGCCTCACCAATGCCTTATATAACCTTACCATAACACTCCAACTTTTATACTCGATACTCCGATTTATGAAGGTCAATGTACCAAAAGCACTCTTTACGACCCTATCCACCTGTGACGCCACTTTTAGGGAATTCTGTACCTGTATTCCCAGATCCCTGTGTCCTACCATTTACCCTGTACCTTCTACTTTGATTTGTCCTTCCAAAGTGCAATACCTCACACTTGTCTGCGTTAAATTCCATCTGCCATTTTTCAGTCCATTTTTCTAGTTGGTCCAAATCCCTCTGCAAGCTTTGAAAACCTTCCTCACTGTCCACTATACCTCCAATCTTTGTATCATCAGCAAATTTGCTGATGCAATTTACCACATTATCCATTGATATAGATAACAAACAACAATGGACCCAACACCGATCCCTGTGGCACCTATAGATGTTGTACGATAAACCATCATCTCTTTTCATACCACGTGGATACTTTTTTGCTTATTTGCCTTTCCATTTGATCATTTGACTTTTGTTTTTTGTAATTTTGGCCTGAGTTTCTCCGACAAGCACATTCAGTCTGGTCGCTCTTGTCACAATTTCTGAACATGGTGTCTTTGCACAAACAATCTCTGCAGAGTGCTCTGTTTTTGCACTTTAATGGCAGTTTACGAGCCTGTGTTCAGTTTTCGTCCAATGTCTTATAAATTCTTTTGCTCAAGCTCTGTTGTTGAGCTTCTTTGGCTGCTAATTCCGCGGATGCAGCATTTTCCAAATCTCTCTTTAAAGTTAGGTTTCTGTTAACCTCTTTTGAATAGACTTGCTTCTTAAACCACAGATTAATTTATCTCTCAGGGTATCATCCCCAAACTCACAGTGTTCAGCTAATTTCTTCAGCGTAGCTACAAACTGTGTGATCAATTTACCTTCTTGTTGCTTACGTTTATGGAACCTAAACCTATCAGTGATGGTGAAAGGTTTTGTGAACAGTGGATCTACAATATTTCCGGTGTTTCATTATCGATTTTGATGTTTGGCTTTTCTGGCTGTACCAGACTTTCCAGGAGGTTAAATACTTTCCCTCCATTATGCTCAGGAAAGTTGGATGATTATATTTGCTGTTATCCTGTTTGCTTGGACAAAATAGATTAATTTCTCTGTATGTGAGGTCCATTGGTTTATATTCACAATGAAAGATCCCACACAGCCAGAACTCTGCCAGTTATACAATGGAAAGAGTCTGTGTGAGTACGAGGTGCAGCGACACCCGCACCCCATAAAACAATCAAAAAAAATCTCCCAGCTCTGGAATTTCCTCCTTAGCCTCTTTGCTTCCACCCTTTTATTGAAGACAATCCTTTGAACCTCTGCTTTGACCAATCTTATTGTCTGAATATTATCCTATCTGTTCACAGCAGACTGTATCGGAATATTTGTAGGCGTATTGTTTAACTGCTGAATAAATGTGGCTGTTTGAACCTTATAGAGTTGTAGTAACGACAGCTCTGACTCACTGATGACTCAGTGCAGAGGGTGGGGGGTGGGGGGGGGGGGGGTGTCCGGGCTGACTGTCGCTGAAGCAGTGGTGATGCAGAGTGTTCATTAATTCATCCTCTCTCTGTACAGAATAAAAAGCATCATTTCTACCCCCAGAGAGTGGGGTTAGACTGCAAACAGCATCATTCCATCTCCAGCATCTCTGCACCATCACCATTATAATCTATCAGACTGTCTTCTAATCATTGTAAATGGGGGAAGCATTTTCTGTGTGTTTACTGATATTTATGTGAGAAGTTACATCTAATGGTCTGTAAAAATATACATAAAATATATAATGTAATATATATGCACATAACCACATGTATCAATATAATAGATATATGTGTGTGTCTCCGTGTGTGTGTGAGCATGCATGTGTTTGTATGTATATTTGTGTGTGGCTATGTGCATGTTTATTTGTGTTTGTGTGTGTTTGTGCATCACAAGCATACATATGTACAGGCACATACATACAAACACACACGGGGACACACACAGACACACACACACACAGATATACACACAGACAGACAGACAGACAGACGCACACACACAGACATACACACAGGCACACACATATGCAGACACACACATATAAATACGCACAGGGACACACATGGACCTGTGTGTGTGCCTGTATCCGTGTGTGTCTGTATCTATGTGGGTCTGCGTGTGTGCCTGCGTGTGTGCCTGTGTATGTGTATCAGTGTCTGTCTGTGCATGTGTGTTTGTCTGTGTGTATGCCTGTTTCTGTGTATGTCTGTATGTGCCTATGTGTGTCAGCCTGTGCATGTATATCAGTGTCTGTGCACGTGTGTCTGCCTGTATCTGTGTGTGTGTATGTGCCTGTGTGTGTAAGCCTGTGTATGTATATCAGTGTCCGTGCATGTGTGTTTGCCTGTGTGTTTGCCTGTGTGTGTGCCTGTATCTGTGTGTGTGCCTGTGTATATAGGGGAGGTGATGGCCTAGTGGTATTACCACTAGACTATTAATCCAGAAACTCAGCTCATGTTCTGGGGATCTGGGTTCGAATCCCACCACAGTAGATGGTGGAATTTGAATTCAACAAAAAACTAGCTGGAATTAAGAATCTACTGATGACCCTGTGTTATAACCCAGGTCAGAAACTCCGAGGTGTTTTACAAAGTCAGCCTAGATCGTAGGTTTTGTATTTTGAATTTGGTGCAGGAAGCACGAGATGTTTCACTCCAGGCACGATTTAAGTGAGCCACTTTTATCAAAGTTTCTTTAAGAACACAATTAAAATATAAGAAGACAATTAGCAAGGACTTCTACCGATTACAAACAAAACCTGATATTGTATAAAGCTTACCAGCTAAATGTACTGTTTCAACAGAAACCCGAAGAATCTACTGATGACCATGAAACCATTGTCAACTGTCGGAAAAACCCATCTGGTTCACTAATGTCCTTTAAGGAAGGAAATCTGCCACCCTTACCGGGTCTGGCCTACCTGTGACTCCAGAGCCACAGCAATGTAGCTGACTCTCACTGCCCTCGGGCAATAGGGATGGGCAGTAAATGCTGGCCAGCCAGCGACCCCATGTTCCACGAATGAATGAATAAAATGTATATGTATCTGTGCCTCTATCTGTATGTACATGCATGTCTTTGTGTATGTGTCTGTGTGTATGTGTCTGCATGTGTGTGTGTCTGTGTACATGTTTAAGTTTATTTATTAGTCTCTCAAGTGGGCTTACATTAACACTGCAATGAAGTTACTATGAAAATCCCTTAGTCACTCCACTCCGGTGCCTGTTCGGGTACACTGAGGGAGAATTTAGCACAGCCAATCCACCCTAACCAGCACATCTTTCGGACTTATGGAGGAAACTGGAGCACCCGGAAGAAATCCATGTAGACACAGGGAGAACAGACAACCTCCACACAGACAGTGAGAAAGTAGTGCTAATGTGCGTCTCTGTGTCTGCGCATGTGTATGTACGTGTGTGTCTGTCTGGGGGTGTGTGTGTGTCTGTCTGTCTGTGTGGGTGTGTGCCCTTCAGTGTCTGTGTGTATTTGTGTGTGTGCATGTGTGTGTGTATGTGTGTGTCTGTGTATCTGTGTGTGTCTATGCATGTGTGTGTGTTTTTCTGTGTATGTGTGAGTCTGTGTGTGTATGTGTGAGTCTGTGTATGTGTGCCTGTGTGTGTGCGTACATGTGTGTGTGCGTACATGTGTGTGTGCATGTTTGGGCGCCGCACCTGCGCAAGGATGTTTTGGCCCTGGAGGGAGTGCAGAGGAGGTTTACTCGGCTGATACCGGAGTTGAGGGGATTGAGCTATGAGGAGAGGCTGAATAAACTAGGCTTGTACTCGTTAGAGTTTAGAAGAATGAGGGGAGATCTCATTGAGACGTATAAGATGATGAATGGGATGGATAGGATAGAGGTGGAGAGACTGTTCCCGCTCAAAAAAGACAGTAGGACTAGGGGGCACAGCCTCAAGATAAAGGGGGGGCGGTTTAGAACAGAGTTGAGGAGGAACTTCTTCACTCAAAGGGTGGTGAATCTCTGGAATTCTCTGCCCGTTGAAGTGGTGGAGGCTACCTCGCTAAATATTTTTAAGAAACGGGTTGATGGGTTTTTGATAAGAGAAGGGATTAAGGGTTATGGGGAGAGGGCGGGAAGGTGGAGCTGAGTCACGACAGATCAGCCATGATCTTATTGAATGGCGGGGCAGGCTCGAAGGGCTAGATGGCCTACTCCTGCTCCTATTTCTTATGTTCTTATGCATGTGTAAAGTATTGACCATTCCCTAGCTGTGTATATGCAAATGAACCACACTTCTGATTAAACCCTAAGAAGGGTTTGCTGCAAATCACTTTAAGGTGGACCTCACAAACAGTGAGTTTGGGGAAATGTATCACAGCATCTTTCCAGACAACACCTCCTGTTTACAGACAGACAATGAGCAAAGTCAAGGGGTTAACATAAGAACATAAGAAATAGGAGCAGGAGTAGGCCATCTAGCCCCTCGAGCCTGCCCCGCCATTCAATAAGATCATGGCTGATCTGAAGTGGATCAGTTCCACTTTCCCGCCCTCTCCCCATAACCCTTAATTCCCTTGTCTGTCAAAAACCTATCTACCCGTGACTTAAATATATTTAGCGAGGTAGCTTCCACCACTTCAACGGGCAGAGAATTCCAGAGATTCACCACCCTTTGAGTGAAGAAGTTCCTCCTCAACTCCGTTCTAAACTGCCCCCCCCCTTACCTTGAGGCTGTGCCCTCTAGTCCTGCTATCCTTTCTGAGCAGGAAGAATCTCTCTACCTCTACCCTATCCATCCCTTTCATTATCTCATACGTCTCTATAAGATCCCCCCTCATCCTTCTAAACTCCAGGGAGTACAGACTCAGTCTATTCAATCTCTCTTCATAGTCCAACCCCCTCATCTCCAATATCAGCCTAGTAAACCTCCTCTGCACTCCCTCCGAGGCCAATATATCCTTGCGCAAGTGCGGTGACCAAAACTGCACACAGTACTCCAGCTGCGGCCTCACCAATGCCCTATACAGCTGCAGCAAGACCTCCCTACTTTTATATTCAATCCCCCTCGCTATAAAGGCCAGCATCCCATTTGGGTTCTGATTGGTGTCCCTCCCCTGCCATTACAATGAGATATCTGAAACCTCAATCCAAGAAGCTTGTGGGTAATAGACAAGAATAGACAAGCTGCAACACACAGCAAACCCAGCCGTGAGAGAGAACGGACAGCTCCCGCTTTTTATCCAGAAAATCCGACCCTGCTGGAATGTTGGTAAATCTACTGCAACCCGATATATCACAGCTAAAACACACACACACACACATGCATACACAAACTCACACATACACACACACACACATGCATACACAAACTCACACACACACACAAACTCAGACACACACTCACACACACACACATGAACTCACACACACATACACAAATGCACACACACACATAAACTTACACACACATACCCATATACACACACATACGCACAAACTCACACACACACACACACACGCACATACACACATACATACACACACACATGCACATACACACATGCATACACAAACACAAAATTATACACACACCCACACACACACATGCACACGCACACATATACACACACATACACACAAACTCGCACATACACATACATACACAAACTCACACACACACATACATACATTCTGGAAAGATGCTGTGATACATTTCCCCAAACTCACTGTTTGTGAGGTCCACCTTAAAGTGATTTGCAGCAAACCCTTCTTAGGGTTTAATCAGAAGTGTAGTTCATTTGCATATACACAGCTAGGGAATGGTCAATACTTTACACATATATGCACACACATGTATACATACACACAAACACACATGCACATGCAAGTCTGTAAGGGATCCTTCATGGAAGAGCTCAGTTAGCGAAGGCAGGATTTTGTGGAATTGCTGACACTGAGCTAAGGTTGGTATCCAGAGACTTGGTCTGTTCAGCAGGTGAGGGAGGAATCTTCCTGAGTGATATGCTTCAAGGAGACTTGATGTTGGCTCCTGGTCAGTCTGGAGTCCTGCTTTGATGTCTGCAGGCTGGAGGTGGACAACAGATTGAAACGTAATATTAAAATATTCCAAAGTTGAGGTCATGTGATGAGCCTCAGTTGTAGTTTCACTGCCTCTGGTCAAAATCCATTGCCTTTAGGAGATAGATGATGGTGTTTATCACCTCTGGAAGTAAAGCCAATTTTCCTTTTCCAGGCTGGGGAGAGACGTTGGTTCTGGTCCCTGGTTTCATTAATCATTCTGTATCCTCACAGTGAGAGGTGTGAGATTCTACCAGCAAGAGAATTCAGCTTTCTGTCCTGTAACTGCTGACGGAGGTTTCTGGAAACTGTCAGTAACTTGTGAATCATGTGACCTGTAGCAGCCAACATTTGTTTCAGCAAAGTCCACTTTTCAAATAATCAGAAAAAAGGGATTTAACAGTTTGTGATCCTGTCTGAGGCACACAGACATTCGAAAGACTCATTAATATTTTTTATTTGACTACAACCCTGTTAAGGACAACTGGCTATTTAATACGCTAAATCAACTGGATAAATCCAAGATGTTAATGTAATATAAAGCCAAAGATCCTCCAGTCAGCATACCTGAGATTTATTAAATAGACAGCAAAATAGAGAGCTTCATGTTTCTCAGTGTCCAGATCACCAACAACCTGTCGTGGTCCCGCCACACCCACACTATAGTCAAGAAAGCCCCGCCAACACCTCTACTTTCTCAGAAGACGAAGGAAATTTGGCACATCTGCTACGAAACTCACCAACTTTTACAGATGGACCGTAGAAAGTATTCTTTCTGGTTGTATCACAGCTTGGTATGGGCTCCTGCTCTGCCCAAGACTACAAGGAACTACAAAAGGTCGTGAATGTAGCCCAATCCATCACGCAAACCAACCTCCCATCCATTGACTCTGTCTACACTTCCCACTGCCTTGGCAAAGCATTCAGCATAATTAAGAACCACACACACACACTGGACATTCTCTCTTCCACCTTCTTTGGGAAAAAAATACAAAAGTCTGAGATCACGTACCAACCAACTCAAGAAAAGCTTCTTCTCTGCTACTATCAGACTTTTGAATGGACCTACCTCGCACTAAGTTGATCTTTCTCTCCACCCCAGCTATGACTATAACACTACATTCTGCACTCTCTTATTTCTTTTTCTATGAACGGTATGTTTTATTGTATAGTGTGCAAGAAACAGTACTTTTCACAGTGTGTTAATGTGACAATAATAAATCAAATCAAAATACAATCAAATCCAACACGAGTCACCCAAACCAAATCTCCCAATCTTGTTCAACCAATCCAGTCCCAAACCAAACTAACTCAACACAAACCAAACCAAACCAACTCAATCCCAAACCATTCAACCCCAAACCAACTCAACCCCAAACCAACTCAATCCCAAACCATTCAACCCCAAACCAACTCAACCCCAAACCATTCAACCCCAAACCAACTCAACCCCAAACCAACTCAATCCCAAACCATTCAACCCCAAACCAACTCAACCCCAAACCAACTCAATCCCAAACCATTCAACCCCAAACCAACTCAACCCCAAACCAACTCAACCCCAAACCAACTCAACCCCAGACCAACTCAATCCCAATCCAACTCAATCCCAAACCAACTCAATCCCAAACCAACTCAACCCCAAACCAACTCAACCCCAAACCAACTCAACCCCAAACTAACTCAACCCCAAACCAACTCAACCCCAAACCAACTCAACCCCAAACCAACTCAACCCCAAACCAACTCAACCCCAAACCAACTCAACCCCAAACCAACTCAACCCCAAACCAACTCAATCCCAAACCAACTCAACCCCAAACCAACTCAACCCCAAACCAACTCAACCCCAAACCAACTCAACCCCAAACCAACTCAATCCCAAACCAAAGCAACCCCAAACCAACTCAACCCCAAACCATTCAACCCCAAACCAACTCAACCCCAAACCAGCTCAACCCCAAACCAACTCAACCCCAAACCAACTCAACCCCAAACCAACTCAACCCCAAACCAACTCAACCCCAAACCAACTCAATCCCAAACCAAAGCAACCCCAAACCAACTCAACCCCAAACCAACTCAACCCCAAACCAACTCAACCCCAAACCAACTCAACCCCAAACCAACTCAATCCCAAACCAAAGCAACCCCAAACCAACTCAACCCCAAACCAACTCAATCCCAAACCAAAGCAACCCCAAACCAACTCAACCCCAAACCATTCAACCCCAAACCAACTCAACCCCAAACCAACTCAACCCCAAACCAACTCAACCCCAAACCAACTCAACCCCAAATCATTCAACCCCAAACCAACTCAACCCCAAACCAACTCAACCCCAAACCAACTCAACCCCAAACCAACTCAACCCCAAACCAACTCAACCCCAAACCAACTCAACCCCAAACCAACTCAACCCCAAACCATTCAACCCCAAACCAACTCAATCCCAAACCAACTCAATCCCAAACCAACTCAACCCCAAACTGATAGTGTATCTTTAAGAAGTGTATTGTAATCATGTTTCTCTGCAGGATGTTTTGTTGGCACCATGTTGTCTGTAGCCTATAAGCTTTATTGTTATTAAGCAGTATAATTGACATCATGTTGATTTTAACCTGAACTAACGCAGTGTTCTGTAGTTTTAATTTAAGAACATAAGAACATAAGAACATAAGAACATAAGAAATAGGAGCAGGAGTAGGCCATCTGGCCCTTCGAGCCTGCCCCGCCATTCAATAAGATCATGGCTGATCTGTCGTGACTCAGCTCCACCTTCCCGCCCTCTCCCCATAACCCTTAATCCCTTCTCTTATCAAAAACCCATCAACCCGTTTCTTAAAAATATTTAGCGAGGCAGCCTCCACCACTTCAACGGGCAGAGAATTCCAGAGATTCACCACCCTTTGAGTGAAGAAGTTCCTCCTCAACTCTGTTCTAAACCGCCCCCCCTTTATCTTGAGGCTGTGCCCCCTAGTCCTACTGTCTTTTTTGAGCGGGAACAGTCTCTCCACCTCTATCCTATCCATCCCATTCATCATCTTATACGTCTCAATGAGATCTCCCCTCATTCTTCTAAACTCTAACGAGTACAAGCCTAGTTTATTCAGCCTCTCCTCATAGCTCAATCCCCTCAACTCCGGTATCAGCCGAGTAAACCTCCTTTGCACTCCCTCCAGGGCCAAAACATCCTTGCGCAGGTGCGGCGCCCAAAACTGCACACAGTACTCCAGCTGCGGCCTCACCAATGCCCTATACAGCTGCAGCAAGACCTCCCTACTCTTATATTCAATCCCCTTCGCTATGAAGGCCAGCATCCCATTCGCCTTCCTGACCACCTGCTGCACCTGCAAGCTGGGTTTTTGCGACTCATGCACAAGGACCCCGAGGTCCCTCTGCACCGTCGCCTGCTGCAGTTTTTCGCCCCGTAAGTAATAGTCCTTCCTACCATTCCTCCTACCAAAGTGGACCACCTCACACTTGCCAACATTAAATTCCATTTGCCATTTCCTGGCCCATTCGCCCAGCCTATCTAGATCCTTCTGCAGACTCTCCACACCCTCCGCACAATTTGCCTTTCCCCCAATCTTGGTGTCATCAGCAAATTTCGACACCCTGCACTCGGTTCCCTCCTCCAGATCATCTATATAAATGGTAAATAGCTGAGGCCCCAGCACCGACCCCTGGGGCACCCCACTAGTCACCAACCGCCAATCCGAATAGCATCCATTGACCCCCACTCTCTGCCTCCTATTTGACAACCAATCCTCTATCCACGCTAACACCCTACCCCCAACTCCATGTCCCCTGACCTTCTGCAATAACCTCTTGTGAGGTACCTTGTCAAACGCCTTCTGAAAATCCAGAAAGACCACATCCACCGGCTCTCCTCCATCCACTGCCCTAGACACATCCTCATAGAACTCCAGTAAATTTGTCAGACACGACTTCCCTTTAATGAAACCGTGTTGCGTCCGCCCTATCAAGCAATTCCCCTCAAGATGCCTCGCTATTTCCTCCTTAATGACGGTTTCTAACATTTTACCTACCACAGACGTTAAACTAACCGGCCTATAATTCCCCGCCTTTTGCCTGCCACCCTTCTTAAACAACGGCGTAACATTAGCCGTTTTCCAATCTTCCGGCACTTCCCCGGAATCCAGCGACGTCTGGAAAATAACCACCAAGGCATCCACTATCACCTCCGCCATTTCTTTCAGAACCCTCGGATGCATTCCATCCGGTCCTGGGGACTTGTCCACAAACAGCCCCTCCAGTCTGTCGAGCACCACCTCTCTAGTAACAGTAATGTCATTAAGACCCTCCATTCCTACCACCTTTCCATCGCTAACACCCGGCAAATTATTCACGTCCTCCTCCGTGAAGACAGAAACAAAGAAGTTATTCAAGACCTTAGCCATATCCCTATCCCCTACCACTAGCTCCCCTTTCTCATCCTCTAAAGGACCAACGTTTATCCTAGCCAGCCTCTTCCTTTTTATATATTTATAAAAACTCTTGCTATCCTTTTCTTTACCTCCTGCTGCACCTGCATGCTTACCTTCAGTGACTGGTGCACAAGGACACCCAGGTCCCTCTGCACACTCCCCTCTCCCAATTTACACCCATTCAGGTAGTAATGTGCCTTCTTGTTTTTGCTTCCAAAGTGAATAACCTCACATTTATCCAAATTATACTGTATCTGCCATTGATTAACCCACTCACCCAACCTGTCCAGATCATTCTGAAGGATCTCTCATCCTCGTCACAGTTCACCCTCCCAACTTGGTATCATCTGCAAACTTTGAGATGTTACATTTTGTTCCCTCATCAAAATCATTAATATATATTGTGAATAGCTGGGGTCCCAGCACTGATTTTCTGTACTTTTCTGTACTCCCTCCAAAGCCTCCACATCCTTGTGGTAGTGTGGTGATCAGAATTGGACACAGTATTCCAAATGTGGCCTAACCAACATTTTATATAACTGTAACACAATTTGCCAACTTTTATACTCGATGCCTGGCTGATGAAGTCAAACATGCTGTATGCTTTCTTCACCACCTTTTCCATCTGTGCTGCCACTTTTAAGGATCTGTGGACCTGTACTCCCAGATCTCTGTGTGGCTGTGCTCCTGATGGTTCTGCCATTTATTATCCCACCTGAATAGAATCTACAAAAATGCATCACCTCACATTTGTTCAGGTTAAATTCCATCTGCCATTTCTCCACCCAATTTTCCAGCCTATTTATATCCTGCTCAATTCTCTGACAATCTTCATCACCATCTGTAACTCCGCCAATCTTACTATCACCTGTAAACTTGCTAATCAGACCAGTTACATTTTCTTCCAAGTCATTTATATATATTATAAACAGTGAGAACCCAAAGATCAAAGCTAAAGGCTCCACAATCTCATCCCTTGCCTCCCAACGTATCCTAGGATGTATCCCATCTGGCCCAGGGGACTTATCCACCCTCAGGTTTTTCAGAATTGCTAATACATCTTCCCTCAGAACATCTACCTCCTCGATCCTTTAAGCCTGTATCGGACTCTCATCCTCAAAAACATGGCCCCTCTCCCTGGTGAACATTCATTCATCGCCTCTCCTATCTCTTCTGACTCCATGCACAAGTTCCCACTACTATCCTTGACTGGCCCTAACCTCACCCTGGTCATTCTTTTATTTCTCACACAAGAGTAAAAAGCCTTGGGGTTTTCCTTAATCTGACCCGCTAAGGTCTTCTCATGCCTCCTCCTAGATCTCCTAAGCCCTTTTTATTAACTCATTCCTAGCAACCTTTTAAAGAGACAAACAAGGGCAGTAATTCAATTATGTTTTTGTCTCAGACTATGACCAAACTCTTTACCAACCAGATAGTATCAAAATCCAGTCAAACTAACTATGAACTCTCCCAACATATTTGATATTTTAAAATGATCCAAATTTGCATAATGAACACAATTCCCATTATAAATGTAAACTTTCACAGTCACAGTTCATAATCAATCTCCTACTCGCGTACACATTCTATGTTCTTTTACAACCCAATGAACCCAATGTACCCAAAGTACAAGTAATTCAAACGATTTTCTCCCAGTTTAATAAATTGTAGCGAAAACTCCTCCATCATTTCATTAGGTTTTACTAAAATTTCATGTAAGAATAACATGATTTGCACAAGTGGTTTATTTGCTCCCCTTCTAAGTGTTTTCAACTCCTATATAACCCAGATAACTAATTACTAGGAGAAATTCTATCATCTGTTGTAATGTTATTGACACTCTGCAGAGCCCTTAACTTTTCACAGAAAATTAACTCCCAATTTATTGGCATTTAGGTACATTGAGCTAAATACTTTACATGTGAATTACTTAAATAATACTCATTCAATATAGGAGACTCACAAAACGAACAGATAGTACTTTGTAAAGTTATCCCACATTTAAATGGTAGCATCATAAATTGAGAATATGTTTCAATTTATCCCTCTTCAAAAACAAAGCAAAGTTTGTTTTCTCAAAATGCAAAACCTATCCAGATTCTCTTTCCATGACCCTTTATTTGTCAAAAAATTTAAAATTAAAACTTATGTACGCCTTTAGAATATAGGTAACTTCCCACTGATATGAGTTGGCTATTTTATACAATTTATTCAATTAAATATCAGAAACTGTAATGTTGGAGCGTAACCAATCACTTGAATCTGAAAGGTAACAGTGAGAAAATCTGAATGAGACAAATTGTTCAGGCCTTAGTCATCACCTGGTTGTGATGAAGAATCTTAAAGCTGCTCGATTTGTTATTCACACGCCAGCTATTTAACACAAAACAAAACTTGGAGCCAAATGAATTTATTTGGCCTCAAAATCTCTGTCCGATTAAAAAGAAGAATAAAAATCATAATCTCTGATTCTTATTCGACAAATTAGGAACAGAAAATGGTGAAATCTCTGCCAGTTAAAAAAAGCCTGATGAAGGGACGGTTCTCCGAAAGCTAGTGACGTTTGTAACCAAATAAACCTGTTGGATTTTAGCCAGGTGTTGTGAGACTTCTTACTGTGTTAAAAACACAAGAAATAAAACACTTCCCAATGTGATGATGTTCTGATTTCCTCATCACAAAGAAAGGAGGACATGGTTCCCTCCAAGCTTTAAATCTTTCTCAGCACAGTTTGAACCCAGGATTGTTCACAATTCAGATTCTCCATTTCAAAATCCAATTTATGTTTTCCAGTTCTAAAATTTCAATTCACTTTCTAAAAAATTTTGTTCAAAGTAACTTGCCACGCACACTGAAATATAAATATAATTATGTATGTATTTATATCTGATATCTCTTAAGCACAACCCATGCCCATTGATTATACTTAAAAGGTCAAGGATTTCCAAAGATTTATTTCAACTTAAACCAGTCTCCAATTGATTTTAAACTCTGCATCAAACCCACTGTTTTAAGATCACAATTAGAGGAAGAACATCAAAACAAACAGTATAAAAACATCCACATTATTAACACGCAGACACACAAATGGAAACTTCCAAAATTCCTCCTCAGAATTTCCTTTTCATTCAAACTTAACATTTTAAACTGGGGTGAAAATAAAATATTCAAACAAAATCGATTCAGACAGTTGCCTTCATTCTTCTTTCTTCTAAACTGTAATCAAACTCAAAAACAAAAGTAAATTCAAGAAACCTTAAACTTAAATTTTAACCATTTCAACACTTTCACAGCCCCTTTGAAGTTAAATCAAAGTGTAAAGCATTGCATTTACCGCCTGCAATAAAAACTCCACAAGAATTCTCAATCTAATGTAAGAACAACCACCTATATTCAACAAACAACCAGACCACACAAACACACTGAAATACAAAACTACTCAACCCCAAACCAACACAACCCCAAACGAACACAACCCCAAACCAACGCAACCCCAAACCAACACAACCCCAAACCAACACAACCCCAAACCAACACAACCCCAAACCAACGCAACCCCAAACCAACACAACCCCAAACCAACACAACCCCAAACCAACGCAACCCCAAACCAACGCAACCCCAAACCAACACAACCCCAAAACAACACAACCCCAAACCAACACAACCCCAAACCAACGCAACCCCAAACCAACACAACCCCAAACCAACACAACCCCAAACCAACGCAACCCCAAACCAACACAACCCCAAACCAACGCAACCCCAAACCAACACAACCCCAAACCAACACAACCCCAAACCAACGCAACCCCAAACCAACGCAACCCCAAACCAACACAACCCCAAACCAACGCAACCCCAAACCAACGCAACCCCAAACCAACACAACCCCAAAACAACACAACCCCAAACCAACACAACCCCAAACCAATATAACCCCAAACCAACACAACCCCAAAACAACACAACCCCAAACCAACAGAACACCAAACCAACATAACCCCAAACCACACAACCCCAAACAACACAACACCAAACCAACACAACCCCAAACCAACACAACCCCAAACCAACGCAACCCCAAACCAACACAACCCCAAACCAACACAACCCCAAACCAACACAACCCCAAACCAACACAACCCTAGGCAAATCAACACAAACCAACTCAACCCAACCAACTCAAGCCCGACCAACTAACTCAACCACACACCAACTCTCCTGAAACAACTCAACCAAACCAATTCAACCTCAAACAAGTCAACCCCAAGCAACTAAACCACAAACAACTCAAACCCAAAAAACTCACCATGAACCAACTCAGCATATCACAACTCAACATTGAACCTACTCAATGACAAAAAAAATTAACCCCAAGCAGCTCAAAACCAAACTACTCAAACCAAACCAACTCAAACAAACCGACTCAAACGAAAACAAGTCAACTCCAAACCAAATCATCCCCAAACCAACTCAAAACAAACCAGCTCAACTAAAAGCAACTCAATCCCAACCAAATCATCCCCAAACCAACTCAACTCCAAACCAACTCCACCCCAAACCAACTCAAACCAGACCAACTCAACCTTAAACAACTCAACCCCAAACCAAATCATCCCCAAACCAAATCATTCTCAAACCAACTCAATTCCAAACCAACTCAACCCCAAACCAACTCAATTCCAAACCAACTCAACATCAAATCAACTCAACCCCAAACCAACTCAACCCCAGGCCAACTCAATTCGAAGACAACTTAACCCCAAACCAACTCAACTCCAAACCAACTCAACTCCAAACCAACTCAACCCCAAACCAACTCAACCAACACAACATATAACAATTCAACACCAATCAACTCAACCCCAAAAAACTCAATGCCAAGCAATTCAAACACAAGCTATCCAAACCCAACCAACTCAACCCTTTACCAACTCTTGCAAAACAACTCAACCCAAACAAACCTCAAACAATCCAACCGCAACAAACTCAACCCCACACAAATCAATCCAAACAAACCCAACTACAACCAGCTCTACCCTAAACCAATGAATTTAACTCCAATGAACTCAATCCCACTCCAACTCAATCCCACTCCGACTCAATCCCGCTCCAATTCAATGCCACTCTGACTCTATCCCACTCCGACTCAACCCCACTCCAACTCTACCTCAATATGACTCTACCCCATGTGACTCTACATCATGCAATTCTACCCCACAGAACACAACCCCATAGAACTTAACCCAAAACAACTCAATCCCAAACCAACTCAATCCCAAACCAACTCAACCCCAAACCAGCTCAACCCCAAACCAATTTAACCCCAAACCAACTCAACCCCAAACCAACGCAACCCCAAATGAACTCAACCCCAAACCAGCTCAACTCCAAACCAACTCAACCCCAAACCAGCTCAACTCCAAACCAACTCAACTCCAAACCAACTCAACCCCAAACCAACGCAACCCCAACAAAACGCAACCCCAAACCAACGCAACACCAAACCAACGCAACACCAAACCAATACAACCCCAAAACAACACAACCCCAAACCAACACAACACCAAACCAATATAACCCCAAACCACACAACCCCAAATCACACAACCCCAAACCAACACAACACCAAACCAACGCAACACCAAACCAACACAACCCCAAATCAACACAACACCAAACCAACACAACCCCAAATCAACACAACCCCAAAACAACACAACCCCAAACCAACTCAACTCCAAACCAGCTCAACCCCAAACCAACTCAACCCCAAACAGCTCAACCCCAAACCAACTCAACCCCAAACCAACTCAACCCCAAACAGCTCAACCCCAAACCAACTTAACCCCAAACCAACTCAACCCCAAACCAACTTATCTCCAAACCAACTCAACCCCAAACCAACTCAAACCCAAACCAACTCAACTCCAAACCAACTCAACCCCAAACAGCTCAACCCCAAACCAACTCAACTTGGAGCATCTCAACCCCTATGAACTCAACACATCCAACTCAACCTCAAACCAACTCAACCTAAAACAAGTCAACCCCAAGCAACTCAACCCCAAATAACACAAAGCCAACCAACTTAACCCAACTCAACAAATAACAATATACAAAAGACGCTGTACAAAAAATATACAATATACAACATATAATATTTCAACCCCAAAAAAGCCAAACCCAAACTACTCAACCCCAAACTACTCAATGCCAAGCAACTCAAACCCCAAACCTACTGCACACAAGCAACTCAACCCCAAGCAAGTCAACCCCAACTAGTCAACCTCAAACAGCTCACCCCAAACCAACTCCATGCAACACAACCCTACACATCTCAACCCCACGCAACACAACCCCATGCAAATCAATGCCACACAACTCAACCCTGTGCAACTTAATCCCGTGCAACTCAACCCAATGCAGGTCAATCCCATCAACTCAACCGCATGCAATGTTACCCCATGCAACACTAACCCGCACGAGTCAACCCCAACCAATCCACCGCAAACCAACTCAAATCCAACCAACTCAACCCCAAACAACTCAACGTCAAATCAATCCACCCCACACAACTCAAACCAAGCCAACCCTCTTGAAACAGCTCAACCCCAAACAATTCAACTCACAACTCAGCCGAAACAAATCATCCCAAACCAACTCAACATAAACCAAGTCAACCCCAACAACTCAACCCTAAATTCAACTCACATCCAAAACAAGTCAACCTGAAACCAACTCAACCCCAAACCATCTCAGCCCCAAACTAACTTAACCCAAAGCCAACTCAACACCAAACCAAATTAACCCAAACCCAACCTAATGCAACCTAAACCAACTAAATCCCAAACCAACACTCCTGAAACTACTCAATCCTAAACAATTCAACCGTAACCAACTCAACCGCAACCAACACAATCTCAAACCAATTCAACCGCAACCAACTCAATCTCAAACCAATTCAACACATACCAACTCAAGTGCAACCAAATCAACTCAAACCAACTCAACACCATTCAACCCAACCCCAAATCAATTCAACCCTAAACCAATTCAACCCCAAACCAATTCAACCTCAAACCAATTCAACCCCAAATCAACTCAATCCCAAATCAACTCAATCCCAAACCAACTAAACCCCAAACAAACACAACCCCAAACCAACTCAACCCCAAACCAACTCAATCCCAAACCAACTCAACCACAAACCAACAAAACCCCAAACCAACTCAATCCCAAACCAACATAACCCCAAACCAACACCACCCCAAACCACCTCAATCCCAAACAAAGCCCCAAACCAACTCAACCCCAAACAAACACAACCCTAAACAAACACATCCCCAAACCAACTCAACCCCAAACCAACTCAATCCCAAACCAACTCAACCCCAAACCAATTCAACTGCAACTCGTAGCACCTCAACTCCTACCAACTCAACATATCTAACTCAACACAAATCAAATCTACCCCAATCAACTCAACTGCAACCAGCTCAGTCCAGAGCACCTCAACCACTACCAACTCAACAGATCCAACTCCAAACAACCCAAGCCCAAAAAACTCTACTCCATGCACTCTCCTGAAGCAACTCAACTCCAAACCAAGCAACCCAAAACCAACTCAACCCCAAACCAATCTACGCCACACAACTGAACCAAAAGCAATTCTCCCAAAACAACTCAATTCTAAACAGTTCAACTCAAACTAACTCTACTGCAACCAACTTGACCTGAAAGTAACTCATCTGCAAAGCAACTCAATCCCAAATAAACTCAACCCCAAACAAACTCAACCCCAAACCAATTCAACCCCAATCCAAGTCAACCCAAAACCAAAACAGACTGACTCATTCTAAACCAAGTCAACTCCAAGCAACAGAACCCCAAATTACTCACATCAAAACACATCAACCCGAAACAACTTAAACCAAACCAGCTCAACCCCAAACTAATCAAACCCAAACCAGCTCAACCCCAAACCAATCAAACCCAAAACAACTCAACCCCAAACCAACTCAACCCCAATCAATCAAACCCAAACCAGCTCAATCTCAAACCAGCTCAACCCCAAACCAGCTCAACCCCAAACAAATCATTCCCATGCAACTCAACCTCAAAACAACTTTCCTGAAACAACACAATCCCAACAATTCAACCTAAGATCAACTCACCCACAAACAACTCAACCCCAAACCAACTCAACCACAACCAAATCAACCCAAATCGATTCAACCGCAATCAAATCAACCCACACCAACTCAACCCCAAACCAACTCAACACCAAACAACTCAACACCAACCAACTCAACCCCAAACAGCTCAACCCCAAACCAACTCAACATCAACCCAAATGGATCCCAAAGCAACTCAACCACAATCAACCGAACCCCAACCAACTGAACCCCAAACCAGCTGAACTCCAAAGTAACTCAACCCCAAACAAACCTCCCACAGTACTTCAACCCCAAAACATATCTCCCGAAACAACTCAATACCAAACAATTCACCCTAAACAAAGTTAAATGCAACCAAATCAACCCAAACCAACTCACCACCAACCAACTCAACACCAAACCAACTCAACACCAAACCAACTCAACACCAAACCAACTCAATCCCAAAGCAACTCAACCCCAAACCAACTCAAATCCAAACCAACTCAATCCCAAACCAACTCAACCCCAAACCAACTCAATCGCAAACCAACTCAATCCCAAACCAACTCAACCCCAAACCAACAAAACCCCAAACCAACTCAACCCCAAACCAACTCAATCCCAAACCAACTCAACCCCAAACCAACCCAACCCCAAACCAACTCAAATCCAAATCAACTCTAGTCCAAACCAATTCTACCCCAGATCAACTCTACCCCAAACCAACTCACCACCAACCAACTCAACCCCAAACCAATTCAACACCAAACCAACTTAAGCCCAAATCAACTCAACCTCAAACTAACCCAAACCCAGGCATTTCAGTCCCTCAAAACTCAACCACAAGCAAGTCAACCCTAACTACTCAACCCCAACTACTTAACCACAAAAAACCCCAAACAACTCAATCAAATGCAATGCAACCACAAACCAACTCAAACTCAACTAACACAAACCCAAACCAACGCAACACCAAACAAACTCAACTCCAAACCTCCTCTACCCCAATGAATCTAGCCCCAATGAACTCAACTACAAACAATTCAACCCCAAACAACTCAACACAAATTAACTCAACATAAACCAACTCAACATAAACCAATTCAACACAAACCATCTCAACACAAACCAACTAAACCCTAAAACAATTCAACCCAAAAATAAACGCCAACCAACTCAACCCCAACCAGCCCAACCCCAACAACCTCAACTCTAACCAACTCAACCCCAACCAAATCAACCCCACTCAACTCAGCACATTCAACTCAACACAAACCAACTCAAGCCCAGCCAACCCATCCTTAACTACTCAATACCAAACAACTCACTCAACCCCAAACCAACTCTGCTGAAACAACCCAATCCCAAACAACTCAACGCAAACCAACTCAACCCCAAACCAACTCAACTCCAATCCAACTCAACCCCAAATCAACTCAACCCCAAACCAACTCAACTCCAATCCAACTTAACCCCAAATCAACTCAACCCCAAACCAACACAATCCCAAACCAACTCAACCCCAAACCAACTCAAATCCAAACCAACTCAACCCCAAACCAGCTCAACCCCAAACCAACTCAACTCTACCCTAAACCAACTCAACCCCAAACCAACTCAACTTCAATCCAACTCAACCCCAAACCAACTCTACCCCAAACCAACTCAACCCCAAACCAACTTTACTGAAACAACTAAACATAAACAATTCCTGCCAACTCAACTCAACTCAAACCAACTCAACCCCAAACCAACTCAAGGCCAAAAAATGCTACCCAAACAAACTCAAAGCCAAACAACAAAACCCAAAAAGCCCCTGAAAAAACTCAAAGCTAGGCAATTCAACCCCAAACCATTTCAACCCTAAGCATTTCAGCCCCAAACATTTTAACCCCTTAAAGCTCAACCCAAGCAACCCAACCCCAACTACATAAACACAACTAATCAACGCCAACTACTCAACCCCTAATAGACTCCAAACAACTCAACAACACGGAGCTCAACCCCAAACCAACCCAATCCCCAACCAACTCAATCCCAACAAACTCAACCCCAATGAACACAATCCCAATGAACTCAACTAAAATCAAGCCAACCCCAAGCAAATCAACACAAACCAACTCAACAGAAACCAACTCAACACAAATCAACTCAACCCCCAACCGACTTACCCCCAAACCAACTCAACCCCAAACTGACTCAACCCCAATCTGACTCAAACCCCAAACTGACTCAATCCCAAACCAACTCTACCCCAAATGAAATCTCCTGAAACAACTAAGCACAAACAATTCCACCAACCAACTCAAACCAACTCAACCTCAAATCAACTCTCCTGAAAAACCTCAATCCCAAACAATTCCACCCAAACCAACTCAACCACAATCAAATCAACCCAAAACAACTCAACTCCAACCAACTCCACTGCAAACCAATGCGACCCAAACCAATTCTCCCAAGAAACCTCAATCCCAAACAATTCCACCCAAACCAACTCAACCTTGTCCAACTCAACACCATACCAATGCAGCCGAAAACAAACATAATTCCAAACCAACTCAACCCCAAACAGCTTAAACCCCAAACAATTCAACCCCAGGCAACTCAACCTGGAGCAACTCAACTCAAGAAACCTAATTCCAAAAAAGTCAACCACAAAAACTCAACCCCAAGAAACTCAACCCCAAGAAACTCAACCCCAAGAAGCTCAACCCCAAGAATCACAACCTGAAACCAACAGCAACCAACTCAACCCCAACTCAACTTTACTGAAACAACTCAACTCCAAACAGTGAAACCCAAACCAAATCAACCTCACCCAACTCAACCCCAAATCAACTCAACCACACTCAACTCAACCCCCCAAATCAACTCAACGCCAAACCAATTCAACGCCATTCAACTCAACCCCACTCAACTCAACCCCAAATCAACTCAACCCCAAATCAACTTAACTCCAAATCAACTCAACCCCACTCAACTCAACCCCAAATCAACTCAACCCCAAATCAACTTAACCCCAAATCAACTCAACCCCAATCAACTCAACCCCAAATCAACTCAACCCCACTCAACACAACACCATTCATCTCAACCCCAAATCAACTCAACCTCAAATCAACTCAACCCCACTCAACTCAACCCCAAATCAACTTAACCCCAAATCAACTCAACCCCAATCAACTCAACCCCAAATCAACTCAACCCACTCAACACAACACCATTCATCTCAACCCCAAATCAACTCAACCTCAAATCAACTCAACCCCACTCAACTCAACCCCAAATCAACTCAACCCCACTCAACTCAACTCTAAATTAACTCATCCCCACTCAACTCAACCCCAAATCAACTCAATCCAAAATCAACTCAACCCCACCCCAAATCAACTCAATCCAAAATCAACTCAACCCCACTTAACTCAACCCCAAATCAACTCAACCCCACTCAACTCAACCCCAAATCAACTCAACCCCACTCAACTCAACCTCCCACAGTACTTCAACCCCAAAACAAATCTCCTGAAACAACTCAATGCCAAATAATTCACCCTAAACAAACTTAAATGCAACCAAATCAACCCAAACCAACTCACCACCAACCAACTCAACCCCAAACCAACTCAACCCCAAACCAACTCAACCCCAAATCAACTCAACTCCAAAACAACTCAACTCCAAACCAACTCATCCCCAAACCAACTCATCCCCAAACCAACTCAACACCAAGCAACTAAACACCAAGCAACTCAACCCGAAGCAACTCAACACAATACAACTCAACTCCAAACAAACTGTCCCAAAATAACTCCACCCCAACCACTCGGGAGGTTTAAACTAGGTTGGCAGGGGAATGGGATCCAAAGTATTGGGAGACAGAAGAGAAGTTTGAGGACAGCGCAAAAGTTAAAGAGAGCACATAGAACATAGAACATTACAGCACAAACAGGCCGTTCCACACTGTTAAGAGTCTTACATAGAACATAGAACACTACAGCATAAACAGGCCCTTCGGCCCACAAGTTGCGCCGATCATATCCCTACCTACCAGGTCTATCTATAACCCTCAATCCCATTAAATCCCATGTACTCATCCAGAAGTCTCTTAAAAGACCCCAGCGAGTTCGCCTCCACCACCACCGATAGCAGCCGATTCCACTCACTCACCACCCTCTGAGTGAAAAACTTACCCCTGACATCTCCTCTGCACCTGCTCCCCAGCACCTTACCCTTAATATTATATTCTGACATCCTATTTGACCTGCCAAAATGGACCACTACACATTTATTCGTGTTGAAGTCCATCTGCCACTTCTCCGCCTAGTCTTGCATCCTAACTATGTCTCGCTGCAACTTCTGACATCCCTCCAAACTATCCACAACACCACCAACCTTCATGTTATTGGCAAACTTACCAACCCATCCCTCCACTTCTTCATCCAGGTCATTTATAAATATCACAAACAGCAAGGATTCCAGAACAGATCCCTGGGGCACTCCACTGGTGACCGACTTCCATGCAGAAAAAGATCCATCTACAACCACTCTCTGCCTTCTGTGGGCAAGCCAGTTCTGGATCCACAAAGAAATGTCCCCTTGGATCCCATGCCCCCTCACTTTCTCAAAAGGCTGAAGTCCATATAAACCACATCCACCATGCTTCCTTCGTCAATGTGTTTAGACACATTCTCAAAAAATTCAATCAGACTCAAAAGGCATTTAGAGAGGCAAGGACTGATTAGGGACAGTCAGCATGGCTTTGACTGGAAAATCATGTCTCACAAATGTGATTGAGCTTTTTTGAAGGTGTAAACAAGAAGGTAAATGAGTGTGGTGTAGTTGATGTTGGCTACATAGACTTTAGCAAGGCCTTTGACAAGGCCAGGTATGTAGATGGGTGAAGAACTGGCTTGGGAGGAGAAGACAGCGGGTAGTAGTGGAGGGCTCCTTTTCCAATTGGAGGTCTGTCACCAGTGGGGTGCCGCAGGGCTCGGTACTAGGACCTCTACTATTTGTAGTATATATTAATGACTTGGAAGAGGGGGTAGGTGGTGTGATCAGCAAATTTGCTGATGACACTAAGATGGTTGGATTGGCGGGTACTGAGGAGCAGTGCCTGGCAATACAACAGGACATAGATAGGCTGGTAGATTGGGCAGATAGATGGCAAATGGAATTTAATCCGGAGAAATGCGAGGTGATGCACTTTGGCCGGAATAATGTGGAAGGGAGTTATATGATAAAAGGTAGAACTATCCGGAGTATAGATACGCAGAGAGACCTGGGGGTGCAGGTACATAAGTCCCTGAAGGTGTCGGTGCAGGTGCAGAATGTGATGAGGAAAGCGTATGGCATGTTAGCCTTCATAGGAAGGGGTATAGAATATAAGAGTAGGAGTCTGATGTTGCAGTTGTATAGAACGTTGGTTAGGCCTCACCTGGAGTACTGCGTCCAGTTCTGGTCGCCGTACTACCGGAAGGATGTAGAGATCCTGGAGAGAGTGCAGAGGAGATTTACCAGGATGTTGCCTGGTATGGAAGGGCTGTCTTACGAGGAAAGATTGAACGCACTTGGGCTGTTTTCCCTTGAGAGACGTCGGCTGAGGGGGGATTTGATAGAGGTTTATAAGATTATGAAGGGGACAGATAGAGTAGATGGTGATAAGCTTTTTCCGCTATTAGAAATGGATAGAACGAGGGGTCACGGGCTTAGGGTGAGGGGGGCTAGATATAAGACTAATGTTAGAGGGCAGTTTTTCACACAAAGGGTAGTGGGGATGTGGAATGCACTGCCGAGTAAGGTGGTGGAAGCAGGCACGCTAGGGTTGTTCAAGAGTCACTTGGACAGCCACATGAGCAGTTTACATATAGGGGGATATAGCAGGCCTTATTAAGCATTGTAGGCTTGGGGTCAGTTTTAGTCTCAGGGATATAGAGTCTTTAATAATGAAATTTTTATCCACAGGCACTTACCATCTCGAGGGCATCATGGCAGCACAGAGGCTATCTCTGTTGCTGTGCGGACACATGGAGTTGGACCTGTGTCCGTGGGAGTTTGCGCGTTCTCCCCGTGGTTGCGTGGGTTTCCTCCGGGTGCTCCGGTTTCCTCCCACATCCCAAAAATGTGCTTTTAGGCTGATTGATTGGGTAACAAATTGTCCCTATATTGGAACTCCCTGATCCTCACACATTAGGCATAGACGAGAGTCATGAATAGGTCACTGACAATGGGACGGCGGCGCGGGCTCGTTGGGCCGAAGGGCCTGTTTCCCGTGCTGTGTTGTTCTTTGTTCTTTGTTCTTTGTACTGCATGATAGGTTGTTGCATAAGGTTAAATCTCACGGGATCCAGGGTGAGGTATCTAAATGGATACAAAATTGGCTTCTTAACAGAAGCCAGGGGGTGGTTGCAGAGGGTTGTTTTTCAAACTAGAGGCCTGTGACTAGCGGTGTGCCTCAGGGATCAGTGCTGGGCTCACTGTTATTTGTCATTTATATTAATGATTTGGATGAGAATATAGTTAGTAATATGGTTATGAGACATGGTTAGTAAGTTTGCAGATGACACTAAGATTGGTGGCATAGCGGACAGTGAAGAAGGATATCTCAGATGCAATGGGATCTTGATCAATTGGGCCAGTGGGCTGACGAATATCAGATGGAGTTTAATTTAGATAAATGCGAAGTGATGCATTTTGGTACATAGAACATAGAACATTACAGCACAAACAGGCCCTTCGGCCCTCGGGTTGCGCCGATCGCATCAACCCCACCAATCTATAGACCTATCTGTAACCCCCAATCCCATTAAACCCCATATACTCATCCAGAAGTCTTTTAAAAGACCCCAGCGAGTTCGCCTCCACCACCGACGACGGCAGCCGATTCCATTCACTCACCACCCTCTGAGTGAAAAACTTACCCCTAACATCACCTCTGTACTTCCCTCCCCGCACCTTAAATCTGTGTCCTCTCGTAGCGACCATTTCAACCCGGGGAAATAGCCTCTGAGAGTCCACCCTATCTATTCCTCTCAACATTTTATAAACTTCTATCAGGTCGCCTCTCAACCTTCACCTCTCCAGGGAAAAGAGTCCCAGCTCCCTCAACCTATCTTCATAAGGCATGCCTCCCAGTCCAGGCAACATCCTTGTAAATCTCCTCTGCACCCTTTCAATAGCTTCTACGTCTTTCCTATAGTGAGGCGACCAGAACTGCACACAGTACTCCAAATGAGGCCTGACGAGGGTCCTGTAAAGTTGCAGCATTACCTCCCGACTCCTAAACTCAATCCCTCGATTAATGAAGGCCAGTACACCATACGCCTTCTTGACCACCTCCTCCACCTGCGAGGCCGATTTAAGAGTCCTGTGAACCCGGACCCCGAGATCCTTCTGCTCTTCAACGCTACTAAGACCCCTGCCCTTAATAGTGTACTCGTTCATCCCGTTGGTTCTGCCGAAATGGACGACTACACATTTATCCGCGTTGAAGTCCATCTGCCACTTCTCCGCCCATTCCTGCATCCTATCTATGTCCTGCTGCAACTTTTGACATCCTTCCAGACCATCCACAACACCGCCGACCTTCGTGTCATCAGCGAACTTACTAACCCATCCCTCCACTTCCTCATCCAGGTCATTTATGAAAATGACAAACAGCAAGGGTCCCAGAACAGATCCCTGGGCCACCCCACTGGTGACTGACCTCCATTCTGAAAAAGACCCATCCACAACCACTCTCTGCCTTCTGCAGGCAAGCCAGTTCTGGATCCACAAGGCCAAAGGCCCTTGGATCCCATGCCCTCTCACCTTCTCAAGAAGTCTTGCATGGGGGACCTTATCAAAAGCCTTGCTGAAGTCCATGTACACTACGTCCACGGCACTTCCTTCGTCAATGTGTTCAGTCACATTATCGAAGAACTCAACTAGGCTCGTAAGGCACGACCTGCCCTTGACAAATCCATGCTGACTATTCCTGATCATGTCAAACCTCTCCAAATGCTCATAAATCTTGTCCCTCAGAAGCCTCTCCATCAGCTTACCAACCACTGAGGTCAGACTCACCGGGCGGTAATTTCCCGGGCTATCTCTGTTCCCTTTCTTGAAAATAGGGACTACATCCGCAATCCTCCAATCTTCCGGAACCTCTCCCGTCTCCATTGACGACGCAAAGATCATCGTCAAGGGCTCTCCAATCACTTCCCTGGCCTCCCACAGTATCCTGGGGTACATCCCATCTGGTCCCGGCGACTTATCTACCTTGATAGAATTCAAAAGTTCTAACACATCCTCCTCCTTAATGTCCACGTACTCAATCTTTTCCACCTGCTGCAAGTCCATAGCAAGATCTCCCAAATCAGCTTCCACTGTGGTAGATTGAACCAGGGCAGGACTTAGTCAGTTAATGGTAGGGCATTGGGGAGAGTTACAGAATAAAGAGAAGTAGGGGTACATGTTCATAGCTCCTTGAAAATGGAGTCACAGGTGGACAGAATGGTGAAGAAGGCATTCAGCATGCTTGGTTTCATCAGTTAGAACATTGAATAGAGGAGTTGGGACGTCTTGTTGAAGTTGTACAAGACATTGGTAAGGCCACACTTGGAATACTGTGTACAGTTCTGGTCACCCTATTATAGAAAGGATATTATTAAACTAGAAAGAATGCAGGAAAGATTTACTAGGATATTACTAGAACTTGATGGACTAAGTTATAAGGAGAGACTGAATAGACTGGAACTTTTTTCTCTGGAGCTTAGGATGGTGAGGGGTGATCTTATAGAGGTCTATAAAATAATGAGGGGCATAGATAAGGTAGATAGTCAATATCTTTTCACAAAGATAGGGGAGTCTAAAACTAGAGGGTATAGGTTTAAGGTAAGAGGAGAGACATTTAAAAATGTCCAAAGGAGCAATTTTTTCATACAGAGTGTGGTGAGTGTCCGGAACAAGCTGCCAGAGGCAGTAGTAGAGGCGGATACAATTTTGTTTTTAAAAAAGCATTTAGATAGTATTATGAGTATGATGGGTATCGAGGGATATGGGCCAAATGTGGGCAATTGGGATTAATTTAAGGGTTTAAAAAAAAGGGTGACATGGACAAATTGGGCCAAAAGGCCTGTTTCCATGCTGTAAACCTCAATGACTCTATGATTCTATGACTAACCCCAAGCATTTCAACCCCAAGAAAAACAACCACAAGCAACTCAATCCCAATTACTCAACCCCAACTGCTCAACTCCAGCTACTCAACATCAAACATACCCCAACCAACTCAACCCCATCTACTCAACCTCAAACAAACTCCAACCGACTCAATCGCATGCAATGCAATCCCAAACCAACCCAATTCCAACCAAGTCAACTGCAAATCAACTCAATACCAAACCAACTAAACACCAAACCAACTTGACATCAAACCAACTGAACGCCAAACCAACTCAACCCTAATGAACCCAACCCCAATGAACCCAAAGCCAGTGAACCCAACTCTAAGCAACTCAACACAAACCAACTTACCACAAACCAACTCATCACAAACTAACTCAACACAAACAAATTCAGCACAAACCAATTCAACAAACATCAACTAAACCCCAAACCAACCCAACCCCCAAAAAAACCCAACCAACTGCACTCCAAACAACTCAACCCCAACCAACTCAACCCTAACCAACTCAGCACATGCAACTCAACACAAACCAGTCAAGCCTAACCAACTCAACCTTAACTACTCAACACCAAACAACTCACTCAACCCCAAACCAACACTCCTGAAACAATTCAATCCCAAACAATTCAAGCCAACCCAACTCAACCACAAACCAACTCAACACAAAGCAAATCAACCCAACCCAATTCAATATGAACCAACTCAATATGAACCAACTCAATACAAACCAACTCAACACAAGCCAACTCAACCCCAAAACAACTCAACCCCAAACCAACTCAACCAAATCACTTCAAACCCAAACCACCTCAACCCCAAAACACCTCAAATCCAAACCTCCTCAATACCAAACCAACTCAACTCCAAACCAACTCAACCCAAAGCAACTCAACTCCAAATCAACATAACCCCAAACCAACTCAATCCAAAGCAACTCAACTCAAGAAACTCAATCCCAAGAAACTCAACCCCAAGAAACTTAACCGTAAGATAATCAACCCTACAAACTCAATCACCAAAAACCCAACGCCAAGAAACTTAACACAAACCAACTCAACCTCAATTCAATTCTCCTGAAACAACTCAACTCCAAACAATGAAATCCAAAATAACTCAAACCCACCCAACTCAGTTCCAAGCCAACTCAACACCAATAAACTCAACACCAAGCAACTCAACCTGAAGCACCTCAATCTGAAGCAGCTCGACACAATACAAATCAACTCCAAACAAACTCTCCTGAAACAACTCCACCGAACCAATTCAACTCAAACCAACTAGGTCCCAAAACAACTCTCCAGAAACAACCCAATTCCAAACAATTGAATCCAAAGCAACTCAACCCCAAACCAACTCAACTCCAAATAACTCAAATCCAAAAAATGCAACATCAAAAATCTCAACCCCAAGCATTTCAAATGCTTCAATCTCAATCCCTAGAAACTCAACCCCAAGAAACTCAGCCCCAACTACTCAACACCAAACAAACTCCAACAAACTCAACCACATGCAACTCAAATCCAAATCAACCTAACCCCAAACCAACTCAACCCCAAACCACCTCAACTCCAAACCAATGAAACCCCAAACCAATGCAACTCCAAACCAACTCAACCTCCAACTAACTCAACCCCAAAGTAACTCAACACCAAAGTAACTCAACATCAAACCAGCTCAACCCGATACAAATTCAACCCCAAACTAACTCAACAGCAAACCAACTCAACCCCAACCCAGCTCGGTCACACACTAACTCAATCCCAAAGCAAGTCAACTGCAGACCACACCAAACCCAAACAAACTCAACCCCAAATAAACTCAACCCCAAACCAACTCACCCCAAAACAACTCAACTCCAAACCAACTCCACACCAATCCACCCCAACCCCAAACCAACTCAACCTCAATCCAACTCAGCCCAAACCAGATCAACCTTGAATGATCTGAATCCCAAATCAACTCCTTCACAAACCAACTCAACTGCAAACCAACTCAATCTCAACCCCAATGAACTCCACTTAAAACCAACTCAACCCCAAACTAACTTAACCCCAAAAAACTCAATCCCAAACCAACCCAACCCCAAACCAACTCAACCCCAGTCCAACTCAGCCCAAACAAACACAACCCAAACCAATTCAACTGTAAACAAAATTAACACAAAAAAACTCAACCTCAAACGAACACAACACCATGCCAAGACAAACCCAAATCAACTTAACCCCAAACTAACTCAACCCAAACTAACTCAACCCAAACCAACTCAACCCAAACCAACTCAACCCAAACCAACTCAACCCCAAACTAACTCAACCCAAACTAACTCAACCCAAACTAACTCAACCCAAACCAACTCAACCCAAACCCAACTCAACCCCAAACCCAACTCAACCCCAAACCAACTCAACGCCAAAGCAACTCAACCCAAACCCAACTTAACCCCAAACTAACTCAACCCAAACCCAACTTAACCCCAAACTAACTCAACCCAAACCAACTCAACCCAAACCAACTCAACCCCAAATTAACACAACCTCAAACCAACTCAACACAAAGCATCTCATTCGCAACCAACCCAACACATACAACTGAACTGAAGCCAGATCAATTCCAAGCAACTCAACCTTAACAACTCAACATCAAAGAACTCACTCAACCCCAACCCAACTCTTCTGAAACAACTCAATCCCAAACAACTCAACTCAAACCTACTCACCCACAACCAAATCAATCCCACACCAACTCAACCCAAAACCAACTCACCCCAAACCAACTCACCCCAAACCAACCTAACCACAACTAACTCAACCACAAACCAATTCAACTCAAAATGAACTCAACGCAACCCAAACCTAACCAAACCCAAACCCAACTCAACCCAAAACCAACTCAATCCAAAACCAACTCAACCCAAACCTAACCAAACCCAAACCCAACTTTACCCAAAATCACCTCAACTCAAAACCAATACAACCCAAAACCAGCTCAACCCTAAACCAAATCAATTGCAAACCAATCCAACTGCAAACCAACCCAATCGCAAGTCACCTCAACCCAAACCAACTCAACTGCAAAACAGCTCAACGCAACCCAATTCAACCCAAACCAACCCAACCCCAGATCGCCTCAACCCCAAATCAACTCAATCCCAAACCACCTCAATCCCAAACCAACTCAACCCCAAACCAACTCAACCCCAAACCAAGCGAACCCCAAACCAACTCAACCCCAAACCAACTCAACCCCAAACCAACTCAACCCCAAACCACCTCAATCCCAAACCAGCTCAACCCCAAACCAACTCAACCCCAAACCAACCCAACCCCAAACCAACTCAACCCCAAACCAACTCAACCCCAAACCAACTCAACCCCAAACCAACTCAACCCCAAACCAACTCAACCCCAAACCAACTCAACCCCAAACCAACTCAACCCCAAACCAACTCAACCCCAAACCAACTCAACCCCAAACCAACTCAACCCCAAACCAACTTAACCCCAAACCAACCTAACCCCAAACCAACTCAATCCCAAACCAACTCAACCCCAAACCAACTCAACCCCAAACCAACTCAATCCCAAACCAACTCAACCCCAAACCAACTCAACCCCAAACCAACTCAACCCCAAACCAACTTAACCCCAAACCAACCTAACCCCAAACCAACTCAATCCCAAACCAACTCAACCCCAAACCAACTTAACCCCAAACCAACCTAACCCCAAACCAACTCAACCCCAAACCAGCTCAACCCCAAACCAACTCAACCCCAAACCAACTCAATGCCAGATCAACTCAGCCCAAACCAACGCAACCCACACCAACTCAACTATAAACAAAATTAACCCAAACCAACTCAACCCCAAACCAACTCGACTCCAAACCAACCCAACCCCAAACAAACTCAACCCCGAACCAAAATCTCCTGAAATAACTAAATATAAAGAACACCACCCAAACCAAATCAATTCAAAACAATTCAATCCCAAATCAACTCAATCCCAAACAAACTCAACTTCAAACCAACTGAATCCCAAACCAACTCAGCCTCAAAACAACTCAATCCCAAATCAACACAACACAAACCAATTCAACCCCATACTAACTCAACTCAAAATTACCTAAACCCCAAACTAATTCAACCCCAAAACATCCCTACCTGAGTTAACGCAGCCCAAACCAACTCAAATGCACACCAACTGAACCCCAAGCCAATTCAACCCCAAACCAACTCGATACAAACCAATTCAACCCCAAACCAACTCAACTCGAAATCACCTAAACCCCAAACCAATTCAACCCCAAAACAACTCAATTCCCAACTAACGCAACCCCAAAGCAACTCAGCATAAAGCATCTCAGCCACAACCAACCCAACACGTGCAACTCAACTGAAACCAGATCAAGCCCAAGCAACTCAACCGTAACAACTCAACATCAAAAAACTCCCTCAATTGCAACCCAACTCTTCTGAAACAACTCAATCCCAAACAACTCAACCCAAACCTACTCACCCACAACCAGATCAATCCCACACCAACTCAACCACAAACCAACTCAACCCAAAACCAACACAAACCAAACCAACTCAATCCCAATCCAACTCAACGCAAGCCAACTGAACCCCAGATCAACTCAACTCCAGACAAACTCAACCCCAAACCAACGCCAGCCCAAGTCTACCCAACACAAACCAGCTCAACCCCAAACCAGCTCAACACCAAATCAGCTCAACACAAACAAATTAAACGTTTACTAACTCAACCCAAATTAACTCAAATCCAAACAAATTCAACGCCAAAACAACTCAACCCAAACCAACGCAACACAAACCAACTCAAACCCAAACCAACTCAACCACAGATCACCTCAACCCCAAACTAACTCAACCCCAAACAAATTCAACCCCAAACCAACTCAACCACAAACCAACTCCACCCCAAACCAACTCAATCCAAACCAACTCAAACTCAGACCAATTCAACCCCAAAAAAACTCAACCCAAACTAACTCAACCCTAAACCAACTGAACCCCAAACCAACTCAACTCTAAAACCAACTCATCCCCAAACTAACTCAACCCAAATCAACTCCACCCCAAACCAACTCCAACCATAACCAACTCCACCAAAACCAACTCCACACAAGACCAACTCCAGCCAAACCAATTCAACCCCAAACAAATTTAACCCCAATCCAACTCAACCCAAACCTACTCTACCCCAAACCAACCCCACCCAAACCAACACAACCACAAACCAAAATCTCCTGAAACAACTAAACACAAACAATTCCACCCAGCAGAGTGTTTGGAGAAACTTGATTTGTTCTCGCTGGAGTGATGGAGGTTGAGGGGATACCTGATAGAAGTCTACGAGATTATGAGGGGCATGGACACAATGGATAGTCAGAAGCTTTTTCCCAGGGTGGAAGAGTCAATTACTGAGGGCACAGGTTTAAGGTGTGAGGGGTAAGGTTTAAAGGAGATGTACGAGGCAGAGTTTTTACACAGAGGGGGGTGGGTGCCTGGAACTCGTTGCCGGGGGAGGGAGTGGAAGTGGATATTGTTGTGACTTTTAAGGTGCGTCTTGACAAATACACCTGAATAGGATGGGAATAGAGGGATATGGTCCCCGGAAGGGTAGGGGGTTTTAGTTCAGTTGGGCAGTATGGTCGGTGCAGGCTTGGAGGGGCCGAAGGGCCTGTTCCTGTGCTGTAACTTTCTTTGTTCTTTGTTTTTTGTTCTATTCACCGTTCTCTGAATGGTGAGTCTGTCTTAGGGCCTGTCAGACAAGAGCAATGGAAATCAAACTGTCCTTCATGGGGCCAGAGATCAGGGGTTTGTAGGGTTAACGGGTGCAGGGTCAGGATCAGTGTCTGGGGTGGGGGAGGATAGGTTGCTGGGTGAAGGATGAAGGGAGATTCTTCTGGATATTATCAGAGGTTCCGTTTCACTTTCCTCCAAGCTGCTGTTCCATATTAAACTCCAGTCAAAAGCAGGATTGAAAATTATAAATATATCAGCACCCAGAGTGGGCCAACGTTCCGGATTTGAATGAATGTTCTGGACACAGAGACAGTTCAGATTGTGATATCAGTGAGTCAGCGCAGAATGAGTGTGTTTGGAACAGGGAGACTGAGTCACAGACCCAGTCCCGGCTAAAAATCACAGCCTGCTTCACATTCACATCAACAGCTGCACTGAGCAACTCAAATACAACATCACCGTTACCTCAACTCCTTTCCTGCTTACTGACAATGTCTGAATGAAGAACTTATCCCATCAGCTTCACTGGTAATATAAAACACTGGCAAACATTCCCAGTAAGAAGTCTCACAACACCAGGTTAAAATCCAACCAGTCTATTTGATAGTAAACCCACAAGCTTTCGGAAACGCTGTTTCTTCGACAGGTGTATGGAAAGTTCTTGTGGATTTACTATCGAAAAACTGGTTGGACTTTAACCTGGTGTTTTGAGACTTCTTACTGTGTTTACCCCAGTCCAACACCGGCCCCTCTACGGCACAAACACTCCCAGGACAGGGACAGCACGGGGTTAGATACAGAGTAAAGCTCCCTCTACACTGTCCCCCCCATCAAACACTCCCAGGACAGGTACAGCACGGGGTTAGATACAGAGTAAAGCTCCCTCTACACTGTCCCCCATCAAACACTCCCAGGACAGGTACAGCACGGGGTTAGATACAGAGTAAAGCTCCCTCGACACTGTCCCCCATCAAACACTCCCAGGACAGGTAGAGCACGGGGTTACATACAGAGTAAAGCTCCCTCTACACTGTCCCCCATCAAACACTCCCAGGACAGGTACAGCACGGGATTAGATACAGTGTAAAGCTCCCTCTACACTGTCCCCCCATCAAACACTCCCAGGACAGGTACAGCACGGGATTAGATACAGAGTAAAGCTCCCTCTACACTGTCCCCCCATCAAACACTCCCAGGACAGGTACAGCACGGGATTAGATACAGAGTAAAGCTCCCTCTACACTGTCCCCCCATCAAACACTCCCAGGACAGGTACAGCATGGGGTTAGATACAGAGTAAAGCTCCCTCTACACTGTCCCCCATCAAACACTCCCAGGACAGGCACAGCACAGGGTTAGATACAGAGTAAAGCTCCCTCTACACTGTCCCCCATCAAACACTCCCAAGACAGGCACAGCACAGGGTTAGATACAGAGTAAAGCTCCCTCTACACTGTCCCCCATCAAACACTCCCAGGACAGGTACAGCACGGGATTAGATACAGAGTAAAGCTCCCTCTACACTGTCCCCCCATCAAACACTCCCAGGACAGGTACAGCATGGGGTTAGATACAGAGTAAAGCTCCCTCTGCACTGTCCCCCATCAAACACTCCCAGGACAGGCACAGCACAGGGTTAGATACAGAGTAAAGCTCCCTCTACACTGTCCCTCATCAAACACTCCCAAGACAGGCACAGCACAGGGTTAGATACAGAGTAAAGCTCCCTCTACACTGTCCCCCATCAAACACTCCCAGGACAGGCACAGCACAGGGTTAGATACAGTGTAAAGCTCCCTCTACACTGACCCCCATCAAACACTCCCAGGACAGGTACAGCACGGGGTTAGATACAGAGTAAAGCTCCCTCGACACTGTCCCCCATCAAACACTCCCAGGACAGGTAGAGCACGGGGTTAGATACAGAGTAAAGCTCCCTCTACACTGTCCCCCATCAAACACTCCCAGGACAGGTACAGCACGGGGTTACATACAGAGTAAAGCTCCCTCTACACTGTCCCCCATCAAACACTCCCAGGACAGGTACAGCACGGGATTAGATACAGTGTAAAGCTCCCTCTACACTGTCCCCCCATCAAACACTCCCAGGACAGGTACAGCACGGGATTAGATACAGAGTAAAGCTCCCTCTACACTGTCCCCCCATCAAACACTCCCAGGACAGGTACAGCACGGGATTAGATACAGAGTAAAGCTCCCTCTACACTGTCCCCCCATCAAACACTCCCAGGACAGGTACAGCATGGGGTTAGATACAGAGTAAAGCTCCCTCTACACTGTCCCCCATCAAACACTCCCAGGACAGGCACAGCACAGGGTTAGATACAGAGTAAAGCTCCCTCTACACTGTCCCCCATCAAACACTCCCAAGACAGGCACAGCACAGGGTTAGATACAGAGTAAAGCTCCCTCTACACTGTCCCCCATCAAACACTCCCAGGACAGGTACAGCACGGGATTAGATACAGAGTAAAGCTCCCTCTACACTGTCCCCCCATCAAACACTCCCAGGACAGGTACAGCATGGGGTTAGATACAGAGTAAAGCTCCCTCTGCACTGTCCCCCATCAAACACTCCCAGGACAGGCACAGCACAGGGTTAGATACAGAGTAAAGCTCCCTCTACACTGTCCCTCATCAAACACTCGCAAGACAGGCACAGCACAGGGTTAGATACAGAGTAAAGCTCCCTCTACACTGTCCCCCATCAAACACTCCCAGGACAGGCACAGCACAGGGTTAGATACAGTGTAAAGCTCCCTCTACACTGACCCCCATCAAACACTCCCAGGACAGGTACAGCACGGGGTTAGATACAGTGTAAAGCTCCCTCTACACTGACCCCCATCAAACACTCCCAGGACACGTACAGCACGGGGTTAGATACAGAGTAAAGCTCCCTCTACACTGACCCCCATCAAACACTCCCAGGACAGGCACAGCACAGGGTTAGATACAGAGTAAAGCTCCCTCTACACTGTCCCCCCATCAACACTCCCAGGACAGGTACAGCACAGGGTTAGATACAGAGTAAAGCTCCCTCTACACTGTCCCCCCATCAAACACTCCCAGGACAGGTACAGCACGAGGTTAGATACAGAGTAAAGCTCCCTCTACACTGTCCCCCCATCAAACACTCCCAGGACAGGTACAGCACGGGGTTAGATACAGAGTAAAGCTCCCTCTACACTGTCCCCCCATCAAACACTCCCAGGACAGGTACAGCACGGGGTTAGATACAGAGTAAAGCTCCCTCTACACTGTCCCCCCATCAAACACTCCCAGGACAGGCACAGCACAGGGTTAGATACAGAGTAAAGCTCCCTCTACACTGTCCCCCATCAAACACTCCCAGGACAGGTACAGCACAGGGTTAGATACAGAGTGAGTCCCTCAGTGTATTGGGACATTAGTATTTGGTGTGTGGGGAGAATGGCTGGCAAATCACATCAGTAAAAAGTCTGACAACACCAGGTTTTAGTCCAACCTATTTATTTGATAATATACTCACAAGCTTTCGGGGTTAGCCCCTTCGTCAGGTGAATGGAGAGTTCTGGCCTCAGACAGAGCATATAAAGCACAGACAGTTTAGAGATTATTTGGCAAGTTCCGCACACATGAGGACAGTCTCAACAGGGATCTTGGGTTCATGTCGCACTATCTGTAACCCCGTGACTTGCCTGGGTTTGCAAAACCTCACTTACTGTACTGTCTGGAGACAATACACATCTCTTTAAACTGTGATCAGTGCTCCTTCCACTCACATTATCAGCCACTTCAGGTCTTGAACAGCAGGTTAGGTGTAAGGATTCGCATTCTAATCAGTAATCTCTAAACTGTCTGTGCTTTATATGCTCTGTCTGAGGCCAGAACTCTCCATTCACCTGACGAAGAGGCTAACCCCAAAAGCTTGTGAGAATATTATCAAATAAATCGGTTGGACTAAAACCTGGTGTTGTCAGACTTTTTACTGTGTTTACGCCAGTCCAACGCCGGCATACCCACATCAGAATCACGTCAGCTACATGGAGTTTGGGTTTGGAATGGGTAATATAATGTTAAATCGAATCTGTGTGGGATTTGAAAGCAGTGTGGAGGTGGAGAGCGGGGACTGTGGCCATGAGCTGCTTTGATTGAGTGGTTCTTGTGTTGCAGGGCAGGGAATCTGAGTGTTGTGTAATTGTCTCAAGGTCACTTACATACACTCCTTCCCATCAACACTGAGTACAACACCAGGCAAACACTCACTGAGATACACCCTCCCCAAAAAAACCCCATTACACCAGTGCTTGGAGAGGATGGTTTAATAGTCCTGAGTGGCAAATTTAAATGTAACTCTGGAGTTGGTGCAGAACTGTCCTCGTCTCTGTTCCATTGCGAAGACATGGCAAACAACATCATATTAACAGGACAGCAATGTCAATGATGTGAGTGTCTACAAGATGGGGCAGAATGGATACAACATCGAGGAGCTGAGACTCACTCTGAACAAAGTGTGCAGGAAGATCCCAGTTTCAATGCTGCCTTTCGCTCGGTGAAGTCAGGTTTCGGCAGCAAGCGGGAATAGATACCAACAAATAGCTTCCCTTTGATCAACTCCCAAAGTCTCATTCCCCACATCAGACAGAACCAATCCATTAGCTCACTAACACCCTCCTCCACATTGAGCTAGCAGGGAGTTGATGGGCCCAATGGCTCCCATGATCTTTATGAGCCAGAGCTTCCAAATGGCTGAGTATCAAAATGAATAAGAATGAGGGCCAGGAATCTGGGAAATCAGTAACCAGCAGACAGTGTGAGACTGCACTTCAACCCAGTCAGATATCCCAGCAACAACTGAGCAATACAGCTTGTTCTTAATGAATGTGTCTGTGTGTGAGAGAGAAAGAGAGTGAGAGAGACAGAGTGTGAGAGGGAGTGTGAGAGAGAGAGGGAGAGAGAGAGAGAGGGAGTGTGAGAGAGAGAGAGAGTGTGTGAGAGACAGAGTGTGAGAGAGAGAGGGAGTGTGAGAGAGGGAGAGAGAGAGTGTGTGAGAGAGAGAGGGAGTGTGAGAAACAGAGTGTGAGAGAGAGTGTGAGAGAGAGAGGGAGTGTGAGAGAGAAAGAGAGTGAGAGAGACAGAGTGTGAGAGAGAGAGAGAGAGAGAGAGGGAGAGAGAGAGAGAGGGAGTGTGAGAGAGAGAGGGAGTGTGAGAGAGACAGAGTGTGAGAGCGAGAGGGAGTGTGAGAGAGGGAGAGAGAGAGTGTGTGAGAGAGAGAGTGTGAGAGGGAGAGTGAGAGAGAGAGAGAGTGTGAGAAAGAGTGTGTGAGAGAGAGTGTGAAAGAGAAAGTGTGAAAGAGAGAGTGTGAGAGAGAGAGACTGTATGTGTGTGTGTGTGTGTGTGTGAGAGAGAGAGAAAGCATGTATGTGAGACAGTATGAGAGAGGGAGACTGAGTGTGTGAGTGAGAGAGTATGTGTATGAGAGTATGTGTATGAGAGAGTGTGAGAGAGAGACTGAGAGTAAGAACTGTGAGAATGTGAGAGTGAGCTTGTGTGTGTGTGAGAGTGAGATTTTTTAAATTTACTCGTGGAGAATGGGTGTCACTGGCTGGTCAGCATTTATTGCCCACCCGAGTTGCCCTTGAGAAGGTGGTGGTGAGCTGCCTTCTTGAATCACTGCAGTCCATGTGCTGTGGGTTGATCCACAATGCCATCAGGGAGAGAATTCCAGGATTTTGACCCAGTGACTGTGAAGGAACAGCGATATATTTCCAAGTCAGGATGGTTGAATGGCTTGAAGGGGAACTTGCAGATGGTGGTGTTTCCATGTATCTGCTGCCCTTGTCCCTCTAGATGGAATTGGTAGTGGGTTTGGAAGGTGCTGTCTAAGGTCTTTGGTGAATTGCTGCAGTGCATCTTGTAGATAGTACACACTGCTGCTACTGAGCGTGGGTGGTGGAGGGAGGGGATGTTTATAGACAGAACCACAGAAAACCATAGAAAGCTCAGAAACAAGGCCTTTGGGCCCTTCTTGGAGTTTAGAAGGATGAGGGGGGATCTTATAGAGACGTATAAGATGATGAAAGGGATGGATAGGGTAGAGGTAGAGAGGTTCTTCCTGCTTAGAAAGGACAGCAGGACTAGAGGGCACAGCCTCAAGATAAGGGGGGGGGGCAGTTTAGATCAGAGTTGAGGAGGAACTTCTTCACTCAAAGGGTGGTGAATCTCTGGAATTCTCTGCCCGTTGAAGTGGTGGAGGCTGCCTCGCTAAATATTTTTAAGACACGGGTAGATAGGTTTTTGATAGACAGGGAATTAAGGGTTATGGGGAGAGGGCGGGAAAGTGGAACTGAGCAGCGACAGATCAGCCATGATCTTATTGAATGGTGGGGCAGGCTCGAAGGGCTAGATGGCCTACTCCTGCTCCTATTTCTTATGTTCTTATGTTCTTGTCTGTGCTGAACCATTTTTTGCCTAGTCCCACTGACCTGCACTTGGATCATATTCCTCCAGACTCTCTCATCCATGAACCTGTCCAAGTTTTTCTTAAATGTTAAAAGTGACCCCGCATTTACCACTTTATCCGGCAGCTCATTCCACACTCCCACCACTCTCTGTGTGAAGAAGCCCCCCCACTAATATTCCCTTTAAACTTTTCTCCTTTCACCCTTAACCCATGCCCTCTGGTTTTTTTCTCCCCTAGCCTCAGTGGGAAAAGCCTGCTTGCATTCACTCTATCTATACCCATCAAAATCTTATACACCTCTATCAAATCTCCCCTCATTCTTCTACACTCCAGGGAATAAAGTCCTAACCTATTCAATCTGTCTCCGTAACTCAGCTTCTCAAGTCCCGGCAACATTCTTGTGAACCTTCTCTGCACTCTTTCAACCTTATTTACATCCTTCCTGTAACTAGGTGACCAAAACAGTACACAATATTCTAAATTCAGCCTCACCAATGCCTTACACAACCTTACCGTAACACTCCAACTTTTATACTCGATACTCCGATTTATGAAGGTCAATGTACCAAAAGCACTCTTTACGACCCTATCCACCTGTGACGCCACTTTTAGGGAATTCTGTACCTGTATTCCCAGATCCCTGTGTTCAACTGTACTCTTCAGAGTCCTACCATTTACCCTGTACCTTCTACTTTGATTTGTCCTTCCAAAGTGCAATACCTCACACTTGTCTGCGTTAAATTCCATCTGCCATTTTTCAGTCCATTTTTCTAGTTGGTCCAAATCCCTCTACAAGCTTTGAAAACCTTCCTCACTGTCCACTATACCTCCAATCTTTGTATCATCAGCAAATTTGCTGATGCAATTTACCACATTATCCATTGATATAGATGACAAACAACAATGGATCCAACACCGATCCCTGCAGCACTCCAGTAGTCACAGGCCTCCACTCAGAGAAGCAATCCTCCACAACCACTCTCTGGCTTCTCCCATTGAGCCAGTGTCTAATCTAATTTACTACCTCTCCATGTATACCTAGCAACTGAACCTTCCTAACAAATCTCCCAGGAGGGACCTTGTCAAAGGCCTTGCTGAAATTCAGATAGATAACATCCACCTTCCCTTCATCCACTTTCCTGGATGGGGTGCCAATCAGGAGGCTGCTTTGTCCTGGATGGTGTTGAGCTTCTTGGGTGTTGGAGCTGCCCCCATCCAGGTGAGTGGGGATTATTCCCTCACACTCCTGACAAAGAACAAAGAACATAACAGCCCGGGAAACAGGCCCTTCGGCCCAACGAGCCCACGCTGCCATTTTAACAATACCAGTCCCCCCCCCCCCCACCCACGACCCTTGTCTATGTTTATGGCATTCCACATTGAGGGGAGACTAATTTAGGGGCAATTTGTTACACCAATCAGCCTAAGAGCACATCTTTGGGGTGTGGGAGGAAACCGGAGCACCCGGAGGAAACCCACGCAGACACGGGGAGAATGCGCAAACTCCCACAGACACCGACCCAAATCCATGTGTCTGCACAGAAATCAGTGATAGTCACTGAGCTGTCGTGTTGCCCAGTATCTTGTCCAGTTTAGGCACACACTAACGACATGAAGCACTAGGCCAATCTCCAACAACCAAGAGCAGCCCCAGTACGACCCATCGTGTGTGCCCCTTGTTGGACACGAGGCGGACCAAAGCACCTGTGGATTAAAAGAGAAAAACATCAGTATCATCCACACCCTTATACAAACATTCAAGGGAATCCCCAAGTGAAACAAGTGAGCCAGAAAATATGACTTGTTCCTTGTAGATGGTGGACAGTCTTTGGGAAATCAGGAGGTGAGTTACTCACCGCCTCTGAGCTGCTCTTGTAGTCACTGTGTTTATGTGGTGAGTCCACTTGAGTTTCTGGTTAATGGTAACCCCAAGGATGTTGACAGCAGGTGATTCAGTGGTGGTAACACCATTGAGTGTCAAGAGGCAGTGGTTAGAGTGTCTCTTATTGGTGATGGTCACTGCCTGGCATTTGTGTGGCACGAATATTACTGTCACTTGTCAGCCCAGCCTGGATATTATCCAGATCTTGCTGCATTTGAACACAGGCTGCTTCAGTATCTGAGGAGTTGCGAATGGTGAACATTGTACAATCAGCGAACATCCCCCCTTCTGACCTTATGATGGAGGGAAGGTCATAAATTGCCGTTCCTTCAAAGTCATTGGGTCAAAGAGAGAATGAGAGTGTGTGAGAGAGAAAGTGTGAAAGAGAAAGTGTGAGAGAGAAAGTGTGAGAGAGAAAGTGTGAGAGAGAAAGTGTGAGAGAGAAAGTGTGGGAGTGCATCTTAGCACATTATGAACCTAGAAAAGAGTTAGTGCTGACCTGTGATTGGTCTCTGTGAGGCATTGGGGTAGTATTAGCACAGAGATAGCCAGATGGAGAGGAACACCCAATAGTGTATGCCTCCAGAACCATAATCATTGCAGAAAGTAAGCACGCCCACATTGAAAAAGAAGGGTTGGTGCTAATATCTGGAGTAAACAAATTCTATCAGTATCTTTATGGGTGGAGATTTCTGTTCCACACCGATCACAAGTTCCTACTGGGACGGCTAGAAGAGGACAAAGCAGTGCCACTAACAGCATCGGCCCATATTCAGCAGTGGGTGTTATTATTGGCCACCCACAGCTGGAACATCTGCCAGGAGGCAGACACCCCAGCCATGGTACCCCGAGTAGAAGAGACAGGAATGACTGTGGATTTTCTGGGTACCCTTCCAGTGGCCGGACATAATAAAGATCTTTGGATGCAAATGGACTCAGTCCTTGCAAAAGTTAAACACTTAGTACTGACAGGGGAAACGGAATGGCCAATACATCCCCAATTCCACCCTTATTGCAGTAGAAGAGAGCAGCTCACGGTAGAAGATGGAATGCTGCTATGGGGGATGTGAGTGGTTATTCTGAATCAGGTCAGTGTTCCAGACTGCCTGAACTACATCACAGGCAACCCCAGGAGTGTCCAAAATCAACATGCTGACCAGAAGCTGTGTTTGGTGGCCCAGAATGGACACAGACATTGCGGTGCTTATGTGCCAGTGCCAGGAATGCCAGCTGCCCCCAGCAGCTCCCCTACTCCCATGGGAATGGCTGTACGTGGGTTATGCAGGCCCATTCCTTGACATCCTTGGTGACAGTGGAGGCCCAGTACAATTGGACGGATGTCCATGGGTGCATTCGGCAACCACAACAATAACAGTACAGAAACTTTGCACCTCCTTTTCTAAGATCCTGGAGGTGCTGGTCTGTGATAATGGATCGGCTTCCACCAGCCAGGAGCTCGCCCAATTCATGAGGTCGATGGGATTTGACAAATCAGCACAGCACCAAACCATCCATCATCAAACAGCCTCACGGAGAGAGCGGTCCAGACTTTAAAACAGGTTCAGTAAAACAGCCGGCAGCATCAGTGGCACCAAGCTCTCCTGTTGGATATTTGACTACAGAACAACAACACCGCCCCCCCCCCCCCCCCCCCACTCACCCATTGCCACAAACGGAAGAGCACCTGCAGAATTACTCATGGACAGACAACTCTGCACCAGGTTAAATTTGCTTTTTCCAAACCTGAGCGAGGCAGAGGGTGGAAAAGAAACAAGAAACCCAATGCAAAGGTCATGACCATAGCAACGTGGAGAGACAGTTGGAGGCTGGTGATAAAGGATGGCTAAAGTTCTCAGAAACGGTGGACTCTGGGACAGGATCTGTACCCTACAAAATATGCTTGGGTGAGGCTACCCAGAAACAGCACCTGGATCAGTTCATCCCAGAGCCAAGTGTGCCCAGTGGACCAAGAGTCAGGAGCGTCCTCCCATTCCGGCCTCCCCCGGTTCTCCGTCGCCCGTCGTTAGGATCTTAGAGTCCGAAATGAATACTGGAGAGGAAGCCTTGGCTACTCCTCTACCTCCAGAGGGAATGAACCAGAACTCCAGCACTCGCGTTGTAAGAGACGGGTGCTTGTTAGATACACCCTTCCCATGTCAGACGCCGAGTTGGAGGATCTAGATCCATCATTGAAATGTCACAAGAGACCCATGAGGCATGTGAACTGCCGAGGTTCATCAGACTTGGGGTCGAGGGGTGAAATGGGTGAAATGAAGAGGTCGGCCTCTTGGAGAATGAGCTCCCTGATTGAGGTCAGAATCGCCTGCTCAATCTGGGAGCCTCACCTGTATATAAATATGGGAGTGTCAGGTGCACTGGCACTCCAGATTCTTACTTCAAACCTGGAAGACTCAAGGGAGTGGAACAGAGTTTGTAAATAAAAAGAATCTGGTGAAGGGACATCGGCCTCTGAGAAGTTAAGTGTTTGAGTGTAAGTGAGTGTGAGTATGTGAGAGTGAGTGAGTGTAAGTGAGAGTGAGTGAGTGAGTGTGAGTGCAAAGGTGCTTGAGTGTGAGTGTATGTGAGTGTGAGAGTGAGTGTGTGAGTGAGTGAGTATGTGAGGGTGAGTGAGTGAGAGTGCGAAGGTGTTTGAGTGTGAGTGAGTGAGTGTGTGAGGGTGAGTGAGTGTATGAGGGTAAGTGAGTGTATGAGGGTGAGTGAGTGTGTGAGAGTGTGTGAGTGAGTGTGTGAGGGTGAGTGAGTGAGTGTGTGAGGGTGAGTGAGTGAGTGTGACTGAGTGAGGGTGAGTGTGTGAGGGTGAGTGAGTGATTGACTAAGAAGTTGATAAAGGAGGGTAGGAGAAACTATGAGGCTGGGCTAGCGCTTAATATAAAAAAGGATAGCAAGAGTTTTTATAAATACATAAAAAGGAAGAGGCTGGCTAGGGTGAATGTTGGTCCTTTAGAGGATGAGAAAGGGAACCTATTGGTAGGGGATGGGGATATGGCTCAGGTATTGAATAACTTTTTTGTTTCTGTCTTCACGGAGGAGGACGTGAATAATTTGCCGGGTGTTAGCGATGGAAAGGTGGTAGGACTGGAGGGTCTTAATGACATTACTGTTACTAGAGAGGCGGTGCTCGACAGACTGGAGGGGCTGATTGTGGACAAGTCCCCAGGACCGGATGGAATGCATCTGAGGGTTCTGAAAGAAATGGCGGAGGTGATAGTGGATGCCTTGGTGGTTATTTTCCAAACGTCGCTGGATTCCGGGGAAGTGCCAGAAGATTGGAAAACGGCTAATGTTACGCCGTTGTTTAAGAAGGGTGCCAGGCAAAAGGCGGGGAATTATAGGCCGGTTAGTTTAACGTCTGTTGCAGGTAAAATGCTTGAATCCGTCATCAAGGAGAAAGTAGCGAGGCATCTTGAGGGGAATTGCTTGATAGAGCAGACGCAGCACGGTTTCATTAAAGGGAAGTCATGTCTGACAAATTTACTGGAGTTCTATGAGGATGTGTCTAGGGCAGTGGATGGAGGAGAGCCAGTGGATGTGGTCTTTCTGGATTTTCAGAAGGCGTTTGATAAGGTGCCGCACAAGACGTTATTACAGAAGGTCAGGGGACATGGAGTTGGGGGTAGGGTGTTAGCGTGGATAGAGGATTGGTTGTCAAATAGGAGGCAGAGAGTGGGGGTCAATGGGTGCTATTCGGATTGGCGGTTGGTGACGAGTGGAGTGCCCCAGGGGTTGGTGCTGGGGCCTCAGCTATTTACCATTTATATAGATGATCTGGAGGAGGGAACCGAGTGCAGGGTGTCGAAATTTGCTGATGACACCAAGATTGGGGGAACGGCAAATTGTGCGGAGGGTGTGGAGAGTCTGCAGAAGGATCTAGATAGGCTGGGCGAATGGGCCAGGAAATGGCAAATGGAATTTAATGTTGGCAAGTGTGAGGTGGTCCACTTTGGTAGGAAGAATGGTAGGAAGGACTATTACTTACGTGGCGAAAAACTGCAGCAGGCGACAGTGCAGAGGGACCTCGGGGTCCTTGTGCATGAGTCGCAAAAACCCAGCTTGCAGGTGCAGCAGGTGGTCAGGAAGGCGAATGGGATGCTGGCCTTCATAGCGAGGGGGATTGAATATAAAAGTAGGGAGGTCTTGCTGCAGCTGTATAGGGCATTGGTGAGGCCGCAGCTGGAGTACTGTGTGCAGTTTTGGGCACCACACCTGCGCAAGGATATTTTGGCCTTGGAGGGAGTGCAGAGGAGGTTTACTAGGCTGATACCGGAGTTGAGGGGGTTGAGCTATGAGGAGAGGCTGAATAAACTGGGCTTGTACTCGTTAGAGTTTAGAAGAATGAGGGGAGATCTCATTGAGACGTATAAGATGATGAATGGGATGGATAGGATAGAGGTGGAGAGACTCTTCCCACTCAAAAAAGACAGTAGGACTAGGGGGCACAGCCTCAAGATAAAGGGGGGGCGGTTTAGAACGGAGTTGAGGATGAACTTCTTCACTCAAAGGGTGGTGAATCTCTGGAATTCTCTGCCCGTTGAAGTGGTGGAGGCTGCCTCGCTAAATATTTTAAGACGCAGGTTGATGGGTTTTTGATAAGAGAGGGGATTAAGGGTTATGGGGAGAGGGCGGGAAGGTGGAGCTGAGCCACGACAGATCAGCCATGATCTTATTGAATGGCGGGGCAGGCTCGAAGGGCCAGATGGCCTACTCCTGCTCCTATTTCTTATGTTCTTATGGTGCACTGTGCCATGGGACACTGTGCCAGTGATGGGGAAGGTAAGGCAGGCTTTGGAAGATGGAGACAGAGTGATGCAGACAAGAAGCAGCTTCCAAACTCTCATCAACAGCAAGTTCACGTAGCTTTGCAGCAATTGCCATGGTAACGGATGCAGCCCCCTCCAGTGTGTGTGTGAGACTGAGGGAGCTGAGTGAGTGAGTCAGAGAGAATGCATCTGTGTGCTATTGTTCAGCCTGTGTGGAACCAGTATAGATCCGCTCAGTATTCCTGGGAAAGGAAGGTTAGAGCAGGAACTGCAAAGGCAAATGGTCAACTGCAGCAGCAACACACCCTGCTTTCCAATCAGGAATAGCCGGCAGGAAAGTTCCCTTCCTCTTCACAAAGATTCCCAACTTCCAACACAGCGCTCATCTTCACAGAGTCCCTGATTCTCGACATCCAGCACAATTCCTAATCCCTGCCAGGACACAGATCCCCTTCCTGGTGGAAAAACTCCAGCTCAACTCCCATTTTCAAACTCCAGCTCCATGTCCCGATCTTTCCGCGAACCTTTCCCTTGGAGCCGGTGTGGGGGGTGAGGGAGGTGTCTCAGGGTGGGACACGGGTGGGAGCACCAACAACACTGACACCCCGAGCCAACACCATCCAACACAACCTGAAAAACTCACCCCTGCTACAATCACCGGGGCAGGAACGTAACCACATCATTGGTGGACAAGACGGACTGTCCGACAGGGAGATCCTGCCAACAGGACGCCATCTTGTGACCCCCTCGTGATTCTGTGCCCATGACCCCCATCAGAACAAAGATCAGAAAACCAGCTCGCTCCTACAGCAGTGCGGCACTCCCTCAGCGCTGACCCTCTGACAGTGCGGCACTCCCTCAGCACTGACCCTCTGACAGTGCAGCACTCCCTCAGCACTGACCCTCTGACAGTGCGGCACTCCCTCAGCGCTGACCCTCTGACAGTGCAGCACTCCCTCAGCGCTGACCCTCTGACAGTGCGGCACTCCCTCAGCACTGACCCTCTGACAGTGCAGCACTCCCTCAGTACTGACCCTCTGACAGTGCGGCACTCCCTCAGAACTGACCCTCTGACAGTGCGGCACTCCCTCAGCACTGACCCTCTGACAGTGCGGCACTCCCTCAGTACTGACCCTCTAACAGTGCGGCACTCCCTCAGCACTGACCCTCTGACAGTGCGGCACTCCCTCAGCACTGACCCTCTGACAGTGCGGCACTCCCTCAGCACTGACCCTCTGACAGTGCGGCACTCCCTCAGCACTGACCCTCTGACCGTGCGGCACTCCCTCAGCACTGACCCTCTGACAGTGCGGCACTCCCTCAGCACTGACCCTCTGACAGTGCGGCACTCCCTCAGCACTGACCCTCTGACAGTGCGGCACTCCCTCAGCACTGACCCTCTGACAGTGCGGCAATCCCTCAGCACTGACCCTCTGACAGTGCGGCACTCCCTCAGCACTGACCCTCTGACAGTGCGGCACTCCCTCAGCACTGACCCTCTGACAGTGCGGCACTCCCTCAGTACTGACCCTCTGACAGTGCGGCACTCCCTCAGCACTGACCCTCTGACAGTGCGGCACTCCCTCAGTACTGACCCTCTGACAGTGCGGCACTCCCTCAGCACTGACCCTCTGACAGTGCAGCACTCCCTCAGCACTGACCCTCTGACAGTGCGGCACTCCTTCAGCACTGACCCTCTGCCAGTGCGACACTCCCTCAGCACTGACCCTCTGACAGTGCGGCACTCCCTCAGCACTGACCCTCTGACAGTGCGGCACTCCCTCAGCACTGACCCTCTGACAGTGCGGCACTCCCTCAGCACTGACCCTCTGACAGTGCGGCACTCCCTCAGTACTGACCCTCTGACAGTGCGGCACTCCCTCAGCACTGACCCTCTGACAGTGCAGCACTCCCTCAGCACTGACCCTCTGACAGTGCAGCACTCCCTCAGCACTGACCCTCTGCCAGTGCGACACTCCCTCAGCACTGACCCTCTGACAGTGCGGCACTCCCTCAGCACTGACCCTCTGACAGTACGGCACTCCCTCAGCACTGACAAAGAACAAAGAACAAAACAGCACGGGAAACAGGCCCTTCGGCCCAACGAGCCCGCGCCGCCGTCCCATGGTCAGTGACCTATTCATGACTCTAGTCTATGCCTAATGTGTGAGGATCAGGGAGGTCCAATATAGGGACAATTTGTTACCCAATCAATCAGCCTAAAAGCACATTTTTGGGATGTGGGAGGAAACCGGAGCACCCGGAGGAAACCCACGCAACCACGGGGAGAACGCACAAACTCCCACGGACACAGGCCCAACTCCATGTGTCCGCACAGCAACAGAGATAGTCTCTGTGCTGCCATGATGCCCTCAAGATGGTAAGTGCCTGTGGATAAAAATTTCATTATTAAAGACTCTATACCCCTGAGACTAAACTGACCCCAAGCCTACAATGCTTAATAAGGCCTGCTATATCCCCCTATATGTAAACTGCTCATGTGGCTGTCCAAGTGACTCTTGAACAACCCTAGCGTGCCTGCTTCCACCACCTCACTCGGCAGTGCATTCCACATCCCCACTACCCTTTGTGTGAAAAACTGCCCTCTAACATTAGTCTTATATCTAGCCCCCCTCACCCTAAGCCCGTGACCCCTCGTTCTATCCATTTCTAATAGCGGAAAAAGCTTATCCCCATCTACTCTATCTGTCCCCTTCATAATATTATAAACCTCTATCAAATCCCCCCTCAGCCGACGTCTCTCAAGGGAAAACAGCCCAAGTGCGTTCAATCTTTCCTCGTAAGACAGCCCTTCCATACCAGGCAACATCCTGGTAAATCTCCTCTGCACTCTCTCCAGGATCTCTACATCCTTCCGGTAGTACGGCGACCAGAACTGGACGCAGTACTCCAGGTGAGGCCTAACCAACGTTCTATACAACTGCAACATCAGACTCCTACTCTTATATTCTATACCCCTTCCTATGAAGGCTAACATGCCATACGCTTTCCTCATCACATTCTGCACCTGCACCGACACCTTCAGGGACTTGTGTACCTGCACCCCCAGGTCTCTCTGCGTATCTATACTCCGGATAGTTCTACCTTTTATCATATAACTCCCTTCCACATTATTCCGGCCAAAGTGCATCACCTCGCATTTCTCCGGATTAAATTCCATTTGCCATCTATCTGCCCAATCTACCAGCCTATCTATGTCCTGTTGCATTGCCAGGCACTGCTCCTCAGTACCCGCCAATCCAACCAACTTAGTGTCATCAGCAAATTTGCTGATCACACCACCTACCCCCTCTTCCAAGTCATTAATATATACTACAAATAGTAGAGGTCCTAGTACCGAGCCCTGCGGCACCCCACTGGTGACAGACCTCCAATTGGAAAAGGAGCCCTCCACTACTACCCGCTGTCTTCTCCTCCCAAGCCAGTTCTTCACCCATCTACATACCTGGCCTTGTATCCCATGAGCCTTCACCTTTTCTATCAGCCTACCGTGAGGGACCTTGTCAAACGCCTTACTGAACAGGACCCTCTGACAGTGCGGCACTCCCTCAGCACTGACCCTCTGACAGTGCGGCACTCCCTCAGCACTGACCCTCTGACAGTGCGGCACTCCCTCAGCACTGACCCTCTGACAGTGCGGCACTCCCTCAGCACTGACCCTCTGACAGTGCGGCACTCCCTCAGCACTGACCCTCTGACAGTGCGGCACTCCCTCAGCACTGACCCTCTGACAGTGCTGTGTCAGAGTTTTGTCAATCCCTCTTTCAGACTGTGCCTCAGTATAAATTGCAGAATAAATTTGTTTATTTGTTTCCTGTTAAAAGTGGTGAATTAACCAAGAATAATTCTGTCTTTAAGGAGCTCAGCTTGCCCTCACTCGAAGGGAAATGTGACATGCGTTGCAGTCCTGGTTCCAGCTTTGCTTGGGGCAGAGCCGGGAGCAGACAGCTCTGAAACCTTCAAGCTTCAATCCGACTCTCCGCACCTCATCTTAATAAATCTCACCTCGCCATGGTTACCATACCGATCAGTGATGGGTGCATTCTATCTCATTCCACCCTGGTAGTGAGTGTTGGAGAGGCAGCAATGGTAATTCTGGGTTGATGTGGCAACACACGGAGATTCACCGATACAGCACAAGGTCACCATTCACATTATGTCCAGTCTGCAGAGAATGCTATAAAGCAGCATGGACAGTGCACGGGAAATCCCGAGGGACTCGCTGTGGGGAATCCCGAGGGACTCGCTGTGGGGAATCCCGAGGGACTCGCTGTGGGGAATCCCGAGGGACTCGCTGTGGGGAATCCCGAGGGACACGCTGTGGGAAATCCCGAGGGACTCGCTGTGGGGAATCCCGAGGGACTCGCTGTGGGGAATCCCGAGGGACACGCTGTGGGAAATCCCGAGGGACTCGCTGTGGGAAATCCCGAGGGACTCGCTGTGGGGAATCCAGAGGGACTCACTGTGGGAAATCCCGAGGGACACGCTGTGGGGAATCCCGAGGGACTCACTGTGGGAAATCCCGAGGGACTCGCTGTGGGGAATCCCGAGGGACTCGCTGTGGGGAATCCCGAGGGACTCGCTGTGGGGATCCCGAGGGACTCGCTGTGGGGAATCCCGAGGGACTCGCGGTGGGGAATCCCGAGGGACTCGCTGTGGGGAATCCCGAGGGACTCGCTGTGGGGAATCCCCAGGGACTCGCTGTGGGGAATCCCGAGGGACGCGCTGTGGGGAATCCCGAAGGACTCGCTGAGGGGAATCCCGAGGGACTCGCTGTGGGGAATCCCGAGGGACTCGCTGTGGGGAATCCCGAGGGACTCGCTGTGGGGAATCCTGAGGGACTCGCGGTGGGGAATCCCGAGGGACTCGCTGTGGGGAATCCCGAGGGACTCGCTGTGGGGAATCCCGAGGGACTCGCGGTGGGGAATCCCGAGTGACTCGCTGTGGGGAATCCTGAGGGACTCGCGGTGGGGAATCCCGAGGGACTCGCTGTGGGGAATCCCGAGGGACTCGCTGTGGGGAATCCCGAGGGACTCGCTGTGGGGAATCCAGAGGGACTCGCTGTGGGGAATCCCGAGGGACTCGCTGTGGGGAATCCCGAGGGACTCGCTGTGGGGAATCCCCAGGGACTCGCTGTGGGGAATCCCGAGGGACTCACTATGGGCTCCCGAGGGACTCACTGTGGGGAATCCCGAGGGACTCGCTGTGGGGAAAGCCGAGGGACTCGCTGTGGGGAATCCCGAAGAGCTCGCTGTGGGGAATCCCGAGGGACTCGCTGTGGGGAATCCCGAGGGACTCGCTGTGGGGAATCCCGAGGGACTCGCTGTGGGGAATCCCGAGGGACTCGCTGTGGGGAATCCCGAGGGACTCGCTGTGGGGAATCCCGAGGGACTCGCTGTGGGGAATCCCGAGGGACTCGCGGTGGGGAATCCCGAGGGTCTCGCTGTGGGGATCCCGAGGGACTCTCTGTGGGGAATCCCGAGGGACTCACTGTGGGGAATCCCGAGGAGCTCGCTGTGGGGAATCCCGAGGAGGTCGCTGTGGGGAATCCCGAGGGACTCGCTGTGGGGATCCCGAGGGACTCTCTGTGGGGAATCCCGAGGGACTCTCTGTGGGGAATCCCGAGGAGCTCGCTGTGGGGAATCCCGAGGAGGTCGCTGTGGGGAATCCCGGGGGACTCGCTGTGGGGAATCCCGAGGAGCTCGCTGTGGGGAATCCCGAGGGACTCGCTGTGGGGAATCCTGAGGGACTCGGTGTGGGGAATCCTGAGGGACTCGGTGTGGGGAATCCCGAGGGACTCGGTGTGGGGAATCCCGAGGAGGTCGCTGTGGGGAATCCCGAGGAGCTCGCTGTGGGGAATCCCGAGGGACTCGCTGTGGGGAATCCTGAGGGACTAGGTGTGGGGAATCCCGAGGGACTCGGTGTGGGGATCCCGAGGAGCTCGCTGTGGGGAATCCCCAGGGACTCGCTGTGGGGAATCCCGAGGGACTCGCTGTGGGGAATCCCCAGGGACTCGCGGTGGGGAATCCCGAGGGACTCGCTGTGGGGAATCCCGAGGGACTCGGTGTGGGGATCCCGAGGAGCTCGCTGTGGGGAATCCCCAGGGACTCGCTGTGGGGAATCCCCAGGGACACGCGGTGGGGAATCCCGAGGGACTCGCTGTGGGGAATCCCGAGGGACTCGCTGTGGGTAATCCGAGGGACTCCCTGTGGGGAATCCCGAGGGACTCGCTGTGGGGAATCCCGAGGGACTCGCTGTGGGGAATCCCGAGGGACTCGCTGTGGGGAATCCCGAGGGACTCGCTGTGCGGAATCCCGAGGGGCTCGCTGTGGGGAATCCCGAGTGACTCGCTGTGGGGAATCCCGAGGGACTCGCTGTGGGGAATCCCGAGGGACTCGCTGTGGGGAATCCCGAGGGACTCGCTGTGGGGAATCCCGAGGGACTCGCTGTGCGGAATCCCGAGGGGCTCGCTGTGGGGAATCCCGAGGAGCTCGCTGTGGGGAATCCTGAGGGACTCACTGTGGGGAATCCCGAGGGACTCGCTGTGGGGAATCCCGAAGGACTCGCTGAGGGGAATCCCGAGGGACTCGCTGTGGGGAATCCCGAGGGACTCGCTGTGGGGAATCCCGAGGGACTCGCTGTGGGGAATCCCGAGGGACTCGCTGTGGGGAATCCTGAGGGACTCGCGGTGGGGAATCCCGAGGGACTCGCTGTGGGGAATCCCGAGGGACTCGCTGTGGGGAATCCCGAGGGACTCGCGGTGGGGAATCCCGAGTGACTCGCTGTGGGGAATCCTGAGGGACTCGCGGTGGGGAATCCCGAGGGACTCGCTGTGGGGAATCCCGAGGGACTCGCTGTGGGGAATCCCGAGGGACTCGCTGTGGGGAATCCAGAGGGACTCGCTGTGGGGAATCCCGAGGGACTCGCTGTGGGGAATCCCGAGGGACTCGCTGTGGGGAATCCCCAGGGACTCGCTGTGGGGAATCCCGAGGGACTCACTATGGGCTCCCGAGGGACTCACTGTGGGGAATCCCGAGGGACTCGCTGTGGGGAAAGCCGAGGGACTCGCTGTGGGGAATCCCGAAGAGCTCGCTGTGGGGAATCCCGAGGGACTCGCTGTGGGGAATCCCGAGGGACTCGCTGTGGGGAATCCCGAGGGACTCGCTGTGGGGAATCCCGAGGGACTCGCTGTGGGGAATCCCGAGGGACTCGCTGTGGGGAATCCCGAGGGACTCGCTGTGGGGAATCCCGAGGGACTCGCGGTGGGGAATCCCGAGGGTCTCGCTGTGGGGATCCCGAGGGACTCTCTGTGGGGAATCCCGAGGGACTCACTGTGGGGAATCCCGAGGAGCTCGCTGTGGGGAATCCCGAGGAGGTCGCTGTGGGGAATCCCGAGGGACTCGCTGTGGGGATCCCGAGGGACTCTCTGTGGGGAATCCCGAGGGACTCTCTGTGGGGAATCCCGAGGAGCTCGCTGTGGGGAATCCCGAGGAGGTCGCTGTGGGGAATCCCGGGGGACTCGCTGTGGGGAATCCCGAGGAGCTCGCTGTGGGGAATCCCGAGGGACTCGCTGTGGGGAATCCTGAGGGACTCGGTGTGGGGAATCCTGAGGGACTCGGTGTGGGGAATCCCGAGGGACTCGGTGTGGGGAATCCCGAGGAGGTCGCTGTGGGGAATCCCGAGGAGCTCGCTGTGGGGAATCCCGAGGGACTCGCTGTGGGGAATCCTGAGGGACTAGGTGTGGGGAATCCCGAGGGACTCGGTGTGGGGATCCCGAGGAGCTCGCTGTGGGGAATCCCCAGGGACTCGCTGTGGGGAATCCCGAGGGACTCGCTGTGGGGAATCCCCAGGGACTCGCGGTGGGGAATCCCGAGGGACTCGCTGTGGGGAATCCCGAGGGACTCGGTGTGGGGATCCCGAGGAGCTCGCTGTGGGGAATCCCCAGGGACTCGCTGTGGGGAATCCCCAGGGACACGCGGTGGGGAATCCCGAGGGACTCGCTGTGGGGAATCCCGAGGGACTCGCTGTGGGTAATCCGAGGGACTCCCTGTGGGGAATCCCGAGGGACTCGCTGTGGGGAATCCCGAGGGACTCGCTGTGGGGAATCCCGAGGGACTCGCTGTGGGGAATCCCGAGGGACTCGCTGTGCGGAATCCCGAGGGGCTCGCTGTGGGGAATCCCGAGTGACTCGCTGTGGGGAATCCCGAGGGACTCGCTGTGGGGAATCCCGAGGGACTCGCTGTGGGGAATCCCGAGGGACTCGCTGTGGGGAATCCCGAGGGACTCGCTGTGCGGAATCCCGAGGGGCTCGCTGTGGGGAATCCCGAGGAGCTCGCTGTGGGGAATCCTGAGGGACTCACTGTGGGGAATCCCGAGGGACTCGCTGTGGGGAATCCCGAGGGACTCGCTGTGCGGAATACCGAGGGACTCGCTGTGGGGAATTGCGAGGGACTCGCTGTGGGGAATCCCGAGGGACTCGCTGTGGGGAATCCCGAGGAGCTCGCTGTGGGGAATCCTGAGGGACCCGCTGTGGGGAATCCCGAGGGACTCACTGTGGGGAATCCCGTGGGACTCGCTGTGGGGAATCCCGAGGGACTCACTGTGGGGAATCCCGAGGGACTCGCTGTGGGGAATCCCGAGGGACTCGCTGTGGGGAATCCCGAGGGACTCGTTTTGGGGAATCCCGAGGGACTCGCTGTGGGGAATCCTGAGGGACTCGCTGTGGGGAATCCCGAGGAGCTCGCTGTGGGGAATCCTGAGGGACTCGGTGTGGGGAATCCCGAGGGTCTCGCTGTGAGGGTCCCGAGGGACTCACTGTGGGGAATCCCGAGGGACTCACTGTGGGGAATCCCGAGGGACTCGCTGTGGGGAATCCCGAGTGACTCGCTTTGGGGAATCCCGAGGGACTCGCCGTGGGGAATCCCGAGGGACTCGCTGTGGGGAATCCCGAGGGACTCGCTGTGGGGAATCCCGAGGGACTCGCTGTGGGGAATCCCGAGGGACTCACAGTGGGGAATCCCGAGGGACTCGCTTTGGGGAATCCCGAGGGACTCACTGTGGGGAATCCCGAGGGACTCGCTTTGGGGAATCCCGAGGGACTCGCCGTGGGGAATCCCGAGGGACTCGCTTTGGGGAATCCCGAGGGACTCACTGTGGGGAATCCCGAGGGACTCGCTGTGGGGAATCCCGAGGAGGTCGCTGTGGGGAATCCCGAGGAGCTCGCTGTGGGGAATCCCGAGGGACTCGCTGTGGGGAATCCCGAGGGACTCGCTGTGGGGAATCCCGAAGGACTCGCTGTGGGGAATCCCGAGGGACTCGCTGTGGGGAATCCCAAGGAGGTCGCTGTGGGGAATCCCGAGGGACTCACTGTGGGGAATCCCGAGGGACTCGCTGTGGGGAATCCCGAGGGACTCGCTGTGGGGAATCCCGAGGGACTCGCTGTGGGGAATCCCCAGGGACTCGCTGTGGGGAATCCCGAGGGACTTGCTGTGGGAAATCCCGAGGAGCTCGCTGTGGGGAATCCCGAGGGACTCACTGTGGGGAATCCCGAGGGACTCGCTGTGGGGAATCCCGAGGAGCTCGCTATGGGGAATCCCGAGGGACTCGCTGTGGGGAATCCCGAGGAGTTCGCTGTGGGGAATCCCGAGGGACTGGCTGTGGGGAATCCCGAGGAGCTCACTGTGGGGAATCCCGAGGGACTCGCTGTGGGGAATCCCGAGGAGTTCGCTGTGGGGAATCCCGAGGGACTGGCTGTGGGGAATCCCGAGGAGCTCACTGTGGGGAATCCCGAGGGACTCGCTGTGGGGAATCCCGAGGGACTCGCTGTGGGGAATACGGAGGGACTCGCTGTGGGGAATCCCAAGGACTCGCTGTGGGGAATCCTGAGGGACTCGCTGTGGGGAATCCCGAGGGGCTCGCTGTGGGGAATCCCGAGGGACTCGCTGTGGGGAATCCCGAGGGACTCGCTGTGGGGAATCCTGAGGGACTCGCTGTGGGGAATCCCGAGGGACTCGCTGTGGGGAATCCCGAGGGACTCGCTGTGGGGAATCCCGAGGGACTCGCTGTGGGGAATCCCGAGGGACTCGCTGTGGGGAAACCCGAGGGACTCGCTGTGGGGAATCCCGAGGGACTCGCTGTGGGGAATCCCGAGGGACTCGCTGTGGGGAATCCCGAGGGACTCGCTGTGGGGAATCCCGAGGGACTCGCTGTGGGGAATCCCGAGGGACTCGCTGTGGGGAATCCCTAGGGACTCGCTGTGGGGAATCCCGAGGGACACGCGGTGGGGAATCCCGAGGAGGTCGCTGTGGGGAATCCCGAGGGACTCACTGTGGGGAATCCCGAGGGACTCGCTGTGGGGAATCCCGAGGGACTCGCTGTGCAGAATCCCGAGGGACTCGCGGTGGGGATTCCCGAGGGACTCGCTGTGGGGAATCCCGAGGGACTCGCTGTGGGGAATCCCGAGGGACTCGCTGTGGGGAATCCCGAGGGACTCGCTGTGGGGAATCCCGAGGGACTTGCTGTGGGGAATCCCGAGGAGCTCGCTGTGGGGAATCCCGAGGGACTCGCTGTGGGGAATCCCGAGGGACTTGCTGTGGGGAATCCCGAGGAGCTCGCTGTGGGGAATCCCGAGGGACTCGCTGTGGGGAATCCCGAGGGGCTCGCTGTGGGGAATCACGAGGAGCTCGCTGAGGGGAATCCCGAGGGACTCGCTGTGGGGAATCCCGAGGAGCTCGCTGTGGGGAATCCCGAGGGACTCGCTGTGGGGAATCCGGAGGGACTCGCTGTGGGGAATCCCGAGGGACTCACTGTGGGGAATCCCAAGGGACTCTCTGTGGGGAATCCCGAGGGACTCTCTGTGGGGAATCCCGAGGAGCTCGCTGTGGGGAATCCCGAGGAGGTCGCTGTGGGGAATCCCGGGGGACTCGCTGTGGGGAATCCCGAGGAGCTCGCTGTGGGGAATCCCGAGGGACTCGCTGTGGGGAATCCTGAGGGACTCGGTGTGGGGAATCCTGAGGGACTCGGTGTGGGGAATCCCGAGGGACTCGGTGTGGGGAATCCCGAGGAGGTCGCTGTGGGGAATCCCGAGGAGCTCGCTGTGGGGAATCCCGAGGGACTCGCTGTGGGGAATCCTGAGGGACTAGGTGTGGGGAATCCCGAGGAGCTCGCTATGGGGAATCCCGAGGGACTCACTGTGGGGAATCCTGAGGGACTCGGTGTGGGGAATCCCGAGGGACTCGGTGTGGGGATCCCGAGGAGCTCGCTGTGGGGAATCCCGTGGGACTCGCTGTGGGGAATCCCCAGGGACTCGCTGTGGGGAATCCCGAGGGACTCGCTGTGGGTAATCCGAGGGACTCCCTGTGGGGAATCCCGAGGGACTCGCTGTGGGGAATCCCGAGGGACTCGCTGTGGGGAATCCCGAGGGACTCGCTTTGGGGAATCCCGAGGGACTCGCCGTGGGGAATCCCGAGGGACTCGCTTTGGGGAATCCCGAGGGACTCACTGTGGGGAATCCCGAGGGACTCGCTGTGGGGAATCCCGAGGAGGTCGCTGTGGGGAATCCCGAGGAGCTCGCTGTGGGGAATCCCGAGGGACTCGCTGTGGGGAATCCCGAGGGACTCGCTGTGGGGAATCCCGAAGGACTCGCTGTGGGGAATCCCGAGGGACTCGCTGTGGGGAATCCCAAGGAGGTCGCTGTGGGGAATCCCGAGGGACTCACTGTGGGGAATCCCGAGGGACTCGCTGTGGGGAATCCCGAGGGACTCGCTGTGGGGAATCCCGAGGGTCTCGCTGTGGGGAATCCCCAGGGACTCGCTGTGGGGAATCCCGAGGGACTTGCTGTGGGAAATCCCGAGTAGCTCGCTGTGGGGAATCCCGAGGGACTCACTGTGGGGAATCCCGAGGGACTCGCTGTGGGGAATCCCGAGGGACTCACTGTGGGGAATCCCGAGGAGTTCGCTGTGGGGAATCCCGAGGGACTGGCTGTGGGGAATCCCGAGGAGCTCACTGTGGGGAATCCCGAGGGACTCGCTGTGGGGAATCCCGAGGAGTTCGCTGTGGGGAATCCCGAGGGACTGGCTGTGGGGAATCCCGAGGAGCTCACTGTGGGGAATCCCGAGGGACTCGCTGTGGGGAATCCCGAGGGACTCGCTGTGGGGAATACGGAGGGACTCGCTGTGGGGAATCCCAAGGACTCGCTGTGGGGAATCCTGAGGGACTCGCTGTGGGGAATCCCGAGGGGCTCGCTGTGGGGAATCCCGAGGGACTCGCTGTGGGGAATCCCGAGGGACTCGCTGTGGGGAATCCCGAGGGACTCGCTGTGGGGAATCCCGAGGGACTCGCTGTGGGGAATCCCGAGGGACTCGCTGTGCAGAATCCCGAGGGACTCGCGGTGGGGATTCCCGAGGGACTCGCTGTGGGGAATCCCGAGGGACTCGCTGTGGGGAATCCCGAGGGACTCACTGTGCGGAATCCCGAGGGACTCGCTGTTGGGAATCCCGAGGGACTCGCTGTGGGGAATCCCGAGGGACTTGCTGTGGGGAATTCCGAGGAGCTCGCTGTGGGGAATCCCGAGGGACTCGCTGTGGGGAATCCCGAGGGGCTCGCTGTGGGGAATCACGAGGAGCTCGCTGAGGGGAATCCCGAGGGACTCGCTGTGGGGAATCCCGAGGAGCTCGCTGTGGGGAATCCCCAGGGACTCGCTGTGGGGAATCCCGAGGGACTCGGTGTGTCGAATCCCGAGGGACTCGCTGTGGGGAATCCCGAGGGACTCGCTGTGGGGAATCCCGAGTGACTCGGTGTGGGGAATCCCGAGGGACTCGCTGTGGGGAATCCGGAGGGACTCGCTGTGGGGAATCCCGAGGGACTCACTGTGCGGAATCCCGAGGGAGACGCTGTGGGGAATCCCGAGGAGCTCGCTGTGGGGAATCCCGAGTGACTCACTGTGCGTGATCCCGAGGGACTCGCTGTGGGGAATCCCGAGGGAATCGCTGTGGGGAATCCCAAGGGACTCGCTGTGGGGAATCCCGAGGGACTCACTGTGGGGAATCCCGAGGGACTCGCGGTGGGGAATCCCGAGGGACTCACTGTGGGGAATCCCAAGGGACTCACTGTGGGGAATCCCAAGGGAGTCACTGTGGGGAATCCTGAGGGACTCGCTGTGGGGAATCCCGAGGGACTCGCTGTGGGGAATCCCGAGGGAATCGCTGTGGGGAATTCCAAGTGACTCGCTGTGCGTGATCCCGAGTGACTCGGTGTGGGGAATCCCGAGGGACTCGCTGTGGGGAATCCCGAGGGACTCACTGTGGGGAATCCCGAGGGACTCGCTATGGGGAGTCCCGAGGGACTCGCTGTGGGGAATCCCGAGGGACTGGCTGTGGGAAATCCCGAGGGACTCACTGTGGGGAATCCTGAGGGACTCGCTGTGGGGAATCCCGAGGGACTCGCTTTGGGGAATCCCGAGGGACTCGCTGTGGGGAATCCCGAGGGACTCGCTGTGGGGAATCCCGAGTAACTCGCTGTGCGTGATCCCGAGGGACTCGCTGTGGGGAATCCCGAGGGACTCGCTTTGGGGAATCCCGAGGGACTCGCTGTGGGGAATCCCGAGGGACTCGCTATGGGGAATCCCGAGGGACTCGGTGTGGGGAATCCTGAGGGACTCGCTGTGGGGAATCCCGAGGGACTCGCTATGGGGAATCCCGAGGGACTCGGTGTGGGGAATCCTGAGGGACCCGCTGTGGGGAATCCTGAGGGACTCGCTGTGGGGAATCCCGAGGGACTCGCTGTGGGGAATCCCGAGGGACTCGCTGTGGGGAATCCGGAGGGACTCGTTTTGGGGAATCCCGAGGGACTCGCTGTGGGGAATCCCGAGGGACTCGCTGTGGGGAATCCCGAGGGACTCGCTGTGTGGAATCCCGAGGGACTCGCTGTGGGGAATCCCGAGGGACTCGCTGTGGGGAATCCCGAGGGACTCGCTGTGGGGAATCCCGAGGGACTCGCCGTGGGGAATCCCGAGGGACTCGCTGTGGGCATTCCCGAGGGACTCGCCGTGGGGAATCCCGAGGGACTCGCTGTGGGGATTCCCGAGGGACTCGCCGTGGGGAATCCCGAGGGACTCGCTGTGGGGATTCCCGAGGGACTCGCCGTGGGGAATCCCGAGGGACTCGCTTTGGGGAATCCCGAGTGACTCACTGTGGGGAATCCCGAGCGACTCGCTGTGGGGAATCCGGAGGGACTCGCTGTGCGGAATCCCGAGGGACTCGCTGTGGGGAATCCCGAGGGACTCGCTGTGCGGAATCCCGAGGGACTCGCTGTGCGGAATCCCGAGGGACTCGCTGTGGGGAATCCCGAGGGACTCGCTGTGGGGAATCCCGAGGGACTCGCTGTGGGGAATCCCGAGGGACTCGCTGTGGGGAATCCCGAGAGACTCGCTGTGGGGAATCCCGAGGGACTCGCTGTGCGTAATCCCGAGGGACTCACTGTGGGGAATCCCAAGGGACTCACTGTGGGGAATCCTGAGGGACTCGGTGTGGGGAATCCCGAGGGACTCGCTGTGCGTAATCCCGAGGGACTCACTGTGGGGAATCCCAAGGGACTCGCTGTGGGGGATCCCGAGGAGCTCGCTGTGGGGAATCCCCAGGGACTCGCTGTGGGGAATCCCGAGGGACTCGCTGTGGGGAATCCCGAGGGACTCGCTGTGCGTAATCCCGAGTGACTCGCTGTGGGGAATCCCGTGGAGCTCGTTGTGGGGAATCCCGAAGGACTCGCTGTGCGGAATCCCGAGGGACTCACTGTGGGGAATCCCAAGGGACTCGCTGTGGGGAATTCCGACGGACTCGCTGTGGGGAATCCCGAGGGACTCACCTTGGGGAATCCCGAGGGACTCGCTGTGGGGAATCCCGAGGGACTCACTGTGGGGAATCCCGAGGGACTCGCTGTGGGGAATCCCGAGGGACTCGCTGTGGGGAATCCCAAGGTACTCGCTGTGGGGAATCCCGAGGGACTCGATGTGGGGAATCCCGTGGGACTCGCTGTGGGGAATCCCGAGGAACTCGCTGTGTGGAATCCCGAGGAACTCGCTGTGTGGAATCCCGAGGGACTCGCTGTGCAGAATCCCGTGGAGCTCGTTATGGGGAATCCCGAAGGACTCGCTGTGCGGAATCCCGAGGGACTCACTGTGGGGAATCCCGAGGGACTCGCTGTGGGGAATTCCGAGGGACTCGCTGTGGGGAATCCCGAGGGACTCGCTGTGGGGAATTCCGACGGACTCGCTGTGGGGAATCCCGAGGAACTCGCTGTGTGGAATCCCGAGGGACTCGCTGTGCAGAATCCCGTGGAGCTCGTTGTGGGGAATCCCGAAGGACTCGCTGTGGGGAATCCCGAGGGACTCACTGTGGGGAATCCCGAGGGACTCGCTGTGGGGAATTCCGACGGACTCGCTGTGGGGAATCCTGAGGGACTCACCTTGGGGAATCCCGAGGGACTCGCTGTGGGGAATCCCGAGGGACTCGCTGTGGGGAATCCCGAGGGACTCGCTGTGGGGAATCCCGAGGGACTCGCTGTGGGGAATCCCAAGGTACTCGCTGTGGGGAATCCCGAGGGACTCGCTGTGGGGAATCCCGAGGGACTCGCTGTGGGGAATCCCGAAGGGCTCGCTGTGGGGAATCCCGAGGGGCTCGCTGTGGGGAATCCCGAGGGACTCGCTGTGGGGAATCCCGAGGGACTCGCTGTGGGGAATCCCGAGGGACTCGCTTTGGGGAATTCCGAGGGACTCGCTGTGGGGAATCCCGAGGGACTCGCTGTGGGGAATCCCGAGGGACTCGCTGTGTGGAATCCCGAGGAGCTCGCTGTGGGGAATCCCGAGGGACTCGCTGTGGGGAATCCGGAGGGACTCGCTGTGTGGAATCCCGAGGAACTCGCTGTGTGGAATCCCGAGGGACTCGCTGTGGGGAATCCCGAGGGACTCGCTGTGGGGTATCCCGAGGAACTCGCTGTGTGGAATCCCGAGGAACTCGCTGTGTGGAATCCCGAGGGACTCGCTGTGGGGTATCCCGAGGGAGTCGCTGTGGGGAATCCCGAGGGACTCGCTGTGGGGAATCCCGAGGGCCTCGTTGAGGGTAATCCCGAGGGACTCGCTGTGGGGAATCCCGAGGGATTCGATGTGGGGAATTCCGTGGGCCTCGCTGTGGGGAATCCTGAGGGACTCGATGTGGGGAATCCGGAGGGACTCGCTGTGGGGAATCCCGAGGGACTCGCTGCGGGGAATCCCAAGGGAACCGCAGTGGGGAATCCCGAGGGACTCGCTGTGGGGAATCCCGAGGGACTCGCTGTGGGGAATTCCGAGGGCCTCGCTGTGGGGAATCCCGAGGGACTCGCTGTGGGGAATCCCGAGGGACTCGCTGTGGGGAATCCCGAGGGACTCGCTGTGGGGAATCCCGAGGGACTCGCTGTGGGGAATCCCGAGGGACTCGCTGTGGGGAATCCCGAGGGACTCGCTGTGGGGAATCCCGAGGGACTCGCTGTGGGGAATCCCGAGGGACTCGCTGTGGGGAATTCCGAGGGACTCACTGTGGGGAATCCCGAGGGACTCGCTGTGAGGAATTCCGAGGGCCTCGCTGTGGGGAATCCCAACGGACTCGCTGTGCGGAATCCCGAGGGACTCACAGTGGGGAATCCCGAGGGACTCGCTGTGGGGAATTCCAAGGGACTTGATGTGGGGAATTCCGAGGGACTCGCTGTGGGGAATCCGGAGGGACTCGCTGTGGGGAATTCCGAGGGACTCGCTGTGGGGAATCCGGAGGGACTCGCTGTGGGGAATCCGGAGGGACTCGTTGTGGGGAATCCCGAGGGACTCGCTGTGGGGAATCCCGAGGGACTCGCTGTGGGGAATCCCGAGGAGCTCGCTGTGGGGAATCCCGAAGGACTCGCTGTGGGGAATCCCGAGTGACTCGCTGTGCGGAATCCCGAGGAGCTCGCTGTGGGGAATCCCGAGGGACTCGCTGTGGGGAATTGCGAGGGACTCGCTGTGGGGAATCCCGAGGGACTCGCTGTGGGGAATCCCGAGGGACTCGCTGTGGGGAATCCCGAGGGACTCGCTGTGGGGAATCCCGAGGAGGTCGCTGTGGTGAATCCCGAGGAGCTCGCTGTGGGGAATCCCGAGGGACTCGCTGTGGGGAATCCCGAGGGACTCGCTGTGGGGAATCCCGAGGAGCTCGCTGTGGGGAATCCCGAGGGACTCGCTGTGGGGAATCCTAAGGGACTCGCTGTGGGGAATCCCGAGGGACTCGCTGTGGGGAATCCCGAGGGACTCGCTGCGGGGAATCCCGAGGGACTCGCTGCGGGGAATCCCGAGGGACTCGCTGCGGGGAATCCCGAGGGACTCGCTGTGGGGAATCCCGAGGGACTCGCTGTGGGGAATCCCGAGGGACCCGCTGTGGGGAATCCCGAGGGACTCACTGTGGGGAATCCCGAGGGACTCGCTGTGGAGAATTCCGAGGGACTCGCTGTTCGGAATCCCGAGGGACTCGCTGTGGGGAATCCCGAGGGACTCGCTGTGGGGAATCCCGAGGGACTCGCTGTGTGGAATCCCGAGGAGCTCGCTGTGGGGAATCCCGAGGGACTCGCTGTGGGGAATCCGGAGGGACTCGCTGTGTGGAATCCCGAGGAACTCGCTGTGTGGAATCCCGAGGGACTCGCTGTGGGGAATCCCGAGGGACTCGCTGTGGGGTATCCCGAGGAACTCGCTGTGTGGAATCCCGAGGAACTCGCTGTGTGGAATCCCGAGGGACTCGCTGTGGGGTATCCCGAGGGAGTCGCTGTGGGGAATCCCGAGGGACTCGCTGTGGGGAATCCCGAGGGCCTCGTTGAGGGTAATCCCGAGGGACTCGCTGTGGGGAATCCCGAGGGATTCGATGTGGGGAATTCCGTGGGCCTCGCTGTGGGGAATCCTGAGGGACTCGATGTGGGGAATCCGGAGGGACTCGCTGTGGGGAATCCCGAGGGACTCGCTGCGGGGAATCCCAGGGGAACCGCAGTGGGGAATCCCGAGGGACTCGCTGTGGGGAATCCCGAGGGACTCGCTGTGGGGAATTCCGAGGGCCTCGCTGTGGGGAATCCCGAGGGACTCGCTGTGGGGAATCCCGAGGGACTCGCTGTGGGGAATCCCGAGGGACTCGCTGTGGGGAATCCCGAGGGACTCGCTGTGGGGAATCCCGAGGGACTCGCTGTGGGGAATCCCGAGGGACTCGCTGTGGGGAATCCCGAGGGACTCGCTGTGGGGAATCCCGAGGGACTCGCTGTGGGGAATTCCGAGGGACTCACTGTGGGGAATCCCGAGGGACTCGCTGTGAGGAATTCCGAGGGCCTCGCTGTGGGGAATCCCAACGGACTCGCTGTGCGGAATCCCGAGGGACTCACAGTGGGGAATCCCGAGGGACTCGCTGTGGGGAATTCCAAGGGACTTGATGTGGGGAATTCCGAGGGACTCGCTGTGGGGAATCCGGAGGGACTCGCTGTGGGGAATTCCGAGGGACTCGCTGTGGGGAATCCGGAGGGACTCGCTGTGGGGAATCCGGAGGGACTCGTTGTGGGGAATCCCGAGGGACTCGCTGTGGGGAATCCCGAGGGACTCGCTGTGGGGAATCCCGAGGAGCTCGCTGTGGGGAATCCCGAAGGACTCGCTGTGGGGAATCCCGAGTGACTCGCTGTGCGGAATCCCGAGGAGCTCGCTGTGGGGAATCCCGAGGGACTCGCTGTGGGGAATTGCGAGGGACTCGCTGTGGGGAATCCCGAGGGACTCGCTGTGGGGAATCCCGAGGGACTCGCTGTGGGGAATCCCGAGGGACTCGCTGTGGGGAATCCCGAGGAGGTCGCTGTGGTGAATCCCGAGGAGCTCGCTGTGGGGAATCCCGAGGGACTCGCTGTGGGGAATCCCGAGGGACTCGCTGTGGGGAATCCCGAGGAGCTCGCTGTGGGGAATCCCGAGGGACTCGCTGTGGGGAATCCTAAGGGACTCGCTGTGGGGAATCCCGAGGGACTCGCTGTGGGGAATCCCGAGGGACTCGCTGCGGGGAATCCCGAGGGACTCGCTGCGGGGAATCCCGAGGGACTCGCTGCGGGGAATCCCGAGGGACTCGCTGTGGGGAATCCCGAGGGACTCGCTGTGGGGAATCCCGAGGGACCCGCTGTGGGGAATCCCGAGGGACTCACTGTGGGGAATCCCGAGGGACTCGCTGTGGAGAATTCCGAGGGACTCGCTGTTCGGAATCCCGAGGGACTCGCTGTGGGGAATCCCGAGGGACTCGCTGTGGGGAATCCCGAGGGACTCGCTGTGGGGAATCCCGAGGGACTCGCTGTGGGGAATCCCAAGGGACTCACTGTGGGGAATCCCGAGGGACTCGCTGTGGGGAATTCCGAGGGCCTCGCTGTGGGGAATCCCGAGGGACTCACAGTGGGGAATCCCGAGGGACCCGCTGTGGGGAATTCCGAGGGACTCGCTGTGGGGAATCCCAAAGGACTCGCTGTGGGGAATCCCGAGGGACTCGCTGTGGGGAAGCCCGAGGGACTCGTTGTGGGGAATCCCGAGGGACTCGCTGTGGGGAATCCCGAGGGACTCGCTGTGGGGAATCCCGAGTGACTCGCTGTGCAGAATCCCGAGGAGCTCGCTGTGGGGAATCCCGAGGGACTCGCTGTGGGGAATCCCGAGGGACTCGCTGTGGGGAATCCCGAGGGACTCGCTGTGGGGAATCCTGAGGGACTCGCTTTGGGGAATCCCGAGGGACTCGCTGTGGGGTATCCCAAGGGACTCACTGTGGGGAATCCCGAGGGACTCGCTGTGGGGAATCCCGAGTGACTTGCTGTGGGGACTCCCGAGGGAATCGCTGTGGGGAATCCCGAGGGAATCGCTGTGGGGAATCCCGAGGGAATCGCTGTGGGGAATCTAAGGCATTTAGAGACACAAGGACTGATTAGGGACAATCAGCATGGCTTTGAGTGGAATATCATGTCTCACAAATTTGATTGAGTTTTTTGAAGGGGGAACCAAGAAGGTAGATGAGGGCAGTGCAGTTGGTGTTGTCTACATGGACTTTAGCAAGGCCTTTGACAAGGTACCGCATGGTAGGTTGTTGCATAAAGTTAAATCACACGGGATCCAGGGTGAGGGATCTAAATGGACACAAAATTGGCTTCTTCACAGAAACCAGAGTGTGGTTGTGACCCTCTGACAGTGCGGCACTCCCTCAGCACTGACCCTCTGACAGAGCGGCACTCCCTCAGTACTGACCCTCTGACAGTGCGGCACTCCCTCAGCACTGACCCTCTGACAGTGCGGCACTCCCTCAGCACTGACCCTCTGACAGTGCGGCACTCCCTCAGCACTGACCCTCTGACAGTGCGGCACTCCCTCAGCACTGACCCTCTGACAGTGTGGCACTCCCTCAGCACTGACCCTCTGACAGTGCGGCACTCCCTCAGTACTGACCCTCTGACAGTGCGGCACTCCCTCAGCACTGACCCTCTGACAGTGCGGCACTCCCTCAGCACTGACCCTCTGACAGTGCGGCACTCCCTCAGCACTGACCCTCTGACAGTGCGGCACTCCCTCAGCACTGACCCTCTGACAGTGCGGCACTCCCTCAGCACTGACCCTCTGACAGTGCGGCACTCCCTCAGCACTGACCCTCTGACAGTGCGGCACTCCCTCAGCACTGACCCTCTGACAGTGCGGTACTCCCTCAGTACTGACCCTCTGACAGTGCGGCACTCCCTCAGCACTGACCCTCTGACAGTGCGGCACTCCCTCAGCACTGACCCTCTGACAGTGCGGCACTCCCTCAGCACTGACCCTCTGACAGTGCGGCACTCCCTCAGCACTGACCCTCTGACAGTGCGGCACTCCCTCAGCACTGACCCTCTGACATTGCGGCGCTCCCTCAGCATTGACCCTCTGACAGTGCGGCACTCCCTCAGCACTGACCCTCTGACAGTGCGGCACTCCCTCAGCACTGACCCTCTGACAGTGCGGCACTCCCTCAGCACTGACCCTCTGACAGTGCGGCACTCCCTCAGCACTGACCCTCTGACAGTGCGGCACTCCCTCAGCACTGACCCTCTGACAGTGCGGCACTCCCTCAGCACTGACCCTCTGACAGTGCGGCACTCCCTCAGCACTGACCCTCTGACAGTGCGGCACTCCCTCAGCACTGACCCTCTGACAGTGCGGCACTCCCTCAGCACTGACCCTCTGACAGTGCGGCACTCCCTCAGCACTGACCCTCTGACAGTGCGGCACTCCCTCAGCACTGACCCTCTGACAGTGCGGCGCTCCCTCAGTACTGACCCTCTGACAGTGCGGCGCTCCCTCAGCTCTGACCCTCTGACAGTGCGGCACTCCCTCAGTACTGACCCTCTGACAGTGCGGCGCTCCCTCAGCACTGACCCTCTGACAGTGCAGCACTCCCTCAGCACTGACCCTCTGACAGTGCGGCACTCCCTCAGCACTGACCGTCTGACAGTGCGGCGCTCCCTCAGCACTGACCCTCTGACAGTGCGGCACTCCCTCAGCACTGACCCTCTGACAGTGCGGTGCTCTCTCAGCACTGACCTCTGACAGTGCAGCACTCCCTCAGCACTGACCCTCTGACAGTGCGGCACTCCCTCAGCACTGACCGCCTGACAGTGCGGCACTCCCTCAGCACTGACCCTCTGACAGTGCGGCACTCCCTCAGCACTGACCCTCTGACAGTGCGGCACTCCCTCAGCACTGACCCTCTGACAGTGCGGCACTCCCTCAGCACTGACCCTCTGACAGTGCGGCACTCCCTCAGCACTGACCCTCTGACAGTGCGGTGCTCTCTCAGCACTGACCTCTGACAGTGCGGCACTCCCTCAGCACTGACCCTCTGACAGTGCGGCACTCCCTCAGCACTGACCCTCTGACAGTGCGGTGCTCTCTCAGCACTGACCTCTGACAGTGCGGCACTCCCTCAGCACTGACCCTCTGACAGTGCGGCGCTCTCTCAGCACTGACCCTCTGACAGTGCGGCACTCCCTCAGCACTGACCCTCTGACAGTGCGGCACTCCCTCAGCACTGACCCTCTGACAGTGCGGCACTCCCTCAGCACTGACCCTCTGACAGTGCGGCACTCCCTCAGCACTGACCCTCTGACAGTGCGGCGCTCTCTCAGCACTGACCCTCTGACAGTGCGGCGCTCTCTCAGCACTGACCCTCTGACAGTGCGGCGCTCTCTCAGCACTGACCCTCTGACAGTGCGGCACTCCCTCAGCACTGACCCTCTGACAGTGCTGGGTCCACTGTTACTTATCATTTATATTAATGATTTGAGTGAGAATGTAGGGGGCATGGTTAGTAAGTTAGCAGATGACACTAAGATTGGTGGCATAGTGGACAGTGAAGAAAGTTATCTCCAATTGCAACGAGATCTTGATCAATTGGGCCAGTGGGCTGACAAATGGCAGATGGAGTTTAATTTGGACAAATTTGAGGTGATGCATTTTGGTCGATTGAACCAGGGCAGGACTTACTCAGTTAATGGTAGGACGTTGGGGAGAGTTACAGAACAAAGAGTGCCTCAAGGATCTGTTCTGGGACCCTTGTTGTTTGTCATTTTCATAAATGACCTGGATAAGGAAGTGGAGGGATGGGTTAGCAAGTTCGCTGATGACACTAAGGTCGGTGGTGTTGTGGATGGTCTGGAAGGATGTCAAAAGTTGCAGCAGGACATAGATAGGATGCAGGAATGGGCGGAGAAGTGGCAGATGGACTTCAACGCGGATAAATGTGTAGTCGTCCATTTTGGCAGAACCAACGGGATGAACGAGTACACTATCAAGGGCAGAAGTCTGAGTAGTGTTGAAGAGCAGAAGGATCTAGGGGTCCGGGTCCACAGGACTCTTAAATCGGCCTCGCAGGTGGAGGAGGTGGTCAAGAAGGCGTATGGTGTACTGGCCTTCATTAATCGAGGGATTGAGTTTAGGAGTTGGGAGGTAATGCTGCAACTTTATAAGACCCTTGTCAGGCCTCATTTAGAGTATTGTATGCAGTTCTGGTCGCCTCACTATAGGAAAGATGTAGAAGCTATTGAGAGGGTGCAGAGGAGATTTACAAGGATGTTGCCTGGACTGGGAGGCATGCCTTATGAAGATAGGTTGAGGGAGCTGGGACTCTTTTCCCTGGAGAGGCGAAGGTTGAGAGGCGACCTGATAGAAGTTTACAAAATGTTGAGAGGAATAGATAAGGCGGACTCTCAGAGGCTATTTCCCCGGGTTGAAATGGTTGCTACGAGAGGACACAGATTAAAGGTGCGGGGAGGGAAGTTCAGAAGTGATGTTAAGGGTAAGTTTTTCACTCAGAGGGTGGTGAGTGAATGGAATCGGCTGCCGTCAGTGGTGGTGGAGGCGAACTCGCTGGGGTCTTTTAAAAGACTTCTGGATGAGTAAATGGGGTTTAATGAGATTGAGGATTATAGATAGGTCTGTAGGTTGGTAGGTGTTGATGTGATCGGCGCAACTCGTGGGCCGAAGGGCCTGTTTGTGCTGTAGTGTTCTATGTTCTATGTTCTGTCTCGGGGGACAGGTTCATAGCTCCTTGAAAGTGGAGTCACAGGTGGACAGAGTGGTGAAGAAGGCATTCAGCATGCTTGGTTTCATCGGTCAGAACATTGAATACAGGAGTTGGGATGTCTTGTTGAAGTTGTACAAGACATTGGTAAGGCCACACTTGGAATACTGTGTACAGTTCTGGTCACCCTATTATAGAAAGGACATTATTAAACTAGAAAGAGCACAGAAAAGATTTACTAGGATGCTACCGGGACTTGATGGATTGAGTCATAAGGAGAGGCTGGATAGACTGGGACTTTTTTCTCTGGAGCGTAGGAGGCTGAGGGGTGATCTTATAGAGGTCTATAAAATAATGAGGGGCACAGATCAGCTCGATAGTCAATATCTTTTCCCAAAGGTAGGGGAGTCTAAAACTCGACGGCAGAGGTTTAAGATGAGAGGGGAGATATACAAAAGTGTCCAGAGGGACAATTCTTTCACACAGAGGGTGGTGAGTGTCTGGAACAAGCTGCCAGAGGCAGTAGTAGAGGTGGGTACAATTTTGTCTTTTAGAAAGAATTTAGACAGTTACATGGGTAAGATGGGTACAGAGGGATATGGGCCAAATGAGGGAAATTGGAATTAGTTTTGAGGTTTAAAAAAAGGGTAAGTTGGAGTGAAGGGCCTGTTTCCATGCTGTAAACCTCTCGGACTCTCGGACTCGCTGTAGGGAAGCCTGATGGACTCGGTGTGGGGGAAGTGCTGCAGCCAGTTTGCAGTCGGATCCCCGGTGGTAGGTGTCAGCACTTGGCCTGGTGGCTCAGTGAATGGGATCGCGAATCGAGAGGATCTGCATTGGCTTCGTGCAGTCAGGAGAGGTTTGTGACCAGGGTTCCAGGCTCATCGATAATGAGCCAGAGAGAGGCAAACAAAACTAATAAACTCATTAAAATCACCCAGAGAATCCCGTGATCATAACGGTTAATATGCTGAAGAACAAATCAAATAAAAGGCACCCTTACTCTAAGCTCCATTCCCGTGAGAGATGGTCTTTACAGAGAGATCGGAATACAGACACAAGCAGTTGACACAACTCACATCCCAGGTGCTGCAGAATGAAGAAGGTCAAAAGGATATTGTCAGATTAATCACAAACACTCTCCATTTGAAATGGGGGGCAGAAACCAACAGCCCAATTCCAAACAATCCAACAGAAGGATGGCTTCTGGATTCAGGTGTTTCTGAGCCAGACAAACAACCTCAAAAACTCTCCGAGTTATTGTGAATAAAGATCTACACTGGCTGAACACATCAGCATTAACAGCAAAACAACTGAAGATCCCCCGCGGATCCAGACCACACTGGATCACACTGTCAGAGAATACAGACGGATATAGATCAGCTGGAAAATTGGGCAGAGAAATGGCAGATGGAATTTAATCCAGATAAATACAAAGTGATACATTTTGGTAGAACTAATGTAGAGGGGAGTTATACAATAAATGGCAGAACCATCAGGAGTATAGACAGACAGAGGGACCTGGGTGTGCAGGTCCACAGATCCTTAAAGGTGGCAGCACAGGTGGAGAAGGTGGTGAGGAAGACATATGGTATGCTTACCTTTATAGGATGGGGTATAGAGTATAAAAACTGGATTCTGATGTTGCAGCTATATAGAACATTGGTTAGGCCACATTTGGAATACTGCATCCAGTTCTGGTCGCCACACTACCAAAAGGATGTGGAGGCTTTGAAGAGAGTACAGAAAAGGTTTACCAGGATGTTGCCTGGTATGGAGGGTCTTAGCTATGAGGTGAGATTGAATAAACTAGGGTTGTTCTCCCTGGAAAGACGGGGGCTGAGCAGTGACCTGATAGAAGTTTATAAGATATGAAGGGTATCGATAGGATGAACAGATGGAAGCTTTTTCCCAGATCGGAGATGAGAAACATAAGGGGTCACAAGTTCAAGGTAAGGGGGGCAAGGTTCAATACAGATATGCAGGGGACGTATTTTACACAGAGGGTGGTGGGGGCCTGGAATGCACTACCAAGCAAGGTGGTAGAGGCGGACACGCTAGGATCATTTAAGACTTATCTAGATAGCCACATGAACAGACTGGGAATAGAGGGATACAAACAGATAGTCTAGATAGGAACACATGATCGGTCTAGGTTTGGAGGGCCAAAGGGCCTGTTCCTGTGCAATATTGTTCTTTGGAAACCCACACTGGAACCAAGTTAAACATTCATTTACATCAACTCAAGATTGTGTTATTGTGGCAACAGCCTCCAGAAACCAGAGATACAGAGAAAGGGTGACGTGCTGTGATCTTTACAGATGTCGATCTAGAAGACAGAATTGTGAGTTGGAGATCACATCCAGTCCTATAGAAACATTCCAGAAAATTCTGCTAGACAAGTCCAAAGTGTACAGCATCAATGAATTACTCAGGATGGATAAAAGTATGAAGCAATCCTCGGACCTGCCCCTTACCACCCAGCTGCTGACACATTCAGTGGAACATCTAACCCAACAAAGTCTGTGGAAGTTTGGACCTTCTGCACTCACCAAGGAATAGCTCAGCTTTCCATCAGTTGTGTGACGCCTGTGGCACAGAGGGTCATTGGCAGCAGCAGTGCATGAGATCAAAGACTAATGAAGTGACGAGAGGCAGGGAGATTGTACACACTCCCATGTACCCCCCATGTATACACCCCAGGGAGATTGTACACACTCCCATGTACCCCCCATGTATACACCCCAGGGAGACTGTACACACTCCCATGTACCCCCCATGTCTACACCCCAGGGAGACATAGAACATAGAACATTACAGCACAAACAGGCCCTTCGGCCCTCGAGTTGCGCCGATCGCATCAACCCCACCAATCTATAGACCTATCTATAACCCCCAATCCCATTAAACCCCATATACTCATCCAGAAGTCTTTTAAAAGACCCCAGCGAGTTCGCCTCCACCACCGACGACGGCAGCCGATTCCAATCACTCACTACCCTCTGAGTGAAAAACTTACCCCTAACATCACCTCTGTACTTCCCTCCCCGCACCTTAAATCTGTGTCCTCTCGTAGCGACCATTTCAACCCGGGGAAATAGCCTCTGAGAGTCCACCCTATCTATTCCTCTCAACATTTTATAAACTTCTATCAGGTCGCCTCTCAACCTTCGCCTCTCCAGGGAAAAGAGTCCCAGCTCCCTCAACCTATCTTCATAAGGCATGCCTCCCAGTCCAGGCAACATCCTTGTAAATCTCCTCTGCACCCTTTCAATAGCTTCTACGTCTTTCCTATAGTGAGGCGACCAGAACTGCGCACAGTACTCCAAATGAGGCCTGACGAGGGTCCTGTAAAGTTGCAGCATTACCTCCCGACTCCTAAACTCAATCCCTCGATTAATGAAGGCCAGTACACCATACGCCTTCTTGACCACCTCCTCCACCTGCGAGGCCGATTTAAGAGTCCTGTGAACCCGGACCCCGAGATCCTTCTGCTCTTCAACACTACTAAGACCCCTGCCCTTAATAGTGTACTCGTTCATCCCGTTGGTTCTGCCGAAATGGACCACTACACATTTATCCACGTTGAAGTCCATCTGCCACTTCTCCGCCCATTCCTGCATCCTATCTATGTCCTGCTGCAACTTTTGACATCCTTCCAGACCATCCACAACACCGCCGACCTTCGTGTCATCAGCGAACTTGCTAACCCATCCCTCCACTTCCTCATCCAGGTCATTTATGAAAATGACAAACAGCAAGGGTCCCAGAACAGATCCCTGGGCCACCCCACTGGTGACTGACCTCCATTCCGAAAAAAGATCCCTGGGGCACCCCACTGGTGACTGACCTCCATTCCGAAAAAAGAGACTGTACAGAGACTGTACACACCCCTGTGTTTCAATCACAAAACCATCCGGTATCCCATCAGAAACACATTCCTGAGGTAACTGATAACCTGGAAAATGACAGCGATGTAAACAGTGAGAGTAAGAGTAGTAAAAACATTTGATTTGATTTGATTTATTATTGTCACATGTATTGGGATGCAGTGAAAAGTATTGTTCCTTGCACGTTATACAGACAAAGCATACTGTTCATAGAGAAGGAAAGGAGAGGGTGCAGAATGTAGTGTTACAGTCACAGCGAGGGGTGTAGAGAAAGATCAGCTTAATGCGAGGTAGGTCCATTCAAAAGTCTGACAGCAGCAGGGAAGAAGCTGTTCTTGAGTCGGTCGGTACGGGACCTCAGACTTTTGTATCTTTTCCCTGATGGAAGAAGGTGGAAGAGAGAATGTCCGGGGTGTGTGGGGGTGGGGTCCTTAATGATGCCGGCTGCTTTTCCCCGAGGCAGCGGGAAGTGTAGACGGAGTCAATGGATGGGACGTTAGTTTGAGTGACGGACTGGACTTTGTTCATAGCCATTTGGTCTTGGGCAGAGCAGGAGCCCAGACTGAGCTGTGATACAACTTTCACATTGTCAGTCTTGTGGAAAACATTAGAACATTACACTGTCTGAAGTGTTTGCCACAATTCAAATTCTCTGCTCTAAGAAAGTTGGTAACTATTCACTATTGGCCATAGAGTGGTTGGGGTGTGGAGTACACTGCCTGCTGTGATATGGAGTCGGACACTTTAGGAATTTTCAGGTGGTTATTGGATAGGCACATGGAGAACTTCGGAATGATAGGGAGTGGGATAGACTGATCTTGGTATTAGACATAACTCGGCACAACATCGAGGGCTGAAGGGCCTGTACTGTGCTGTAATGTTCTATGTTTCTATGTAAGTGCCAACATGCTGCCTGTGTGAAATTTAAAAGATGTATTGATAGATGAGGAAGCTGATGGTGGAAGGTGATGTGAAACTTGCTGGTTCTACAGTCTGGAACTGCAATTCCAATCAATCCTCCATTCTACAGCACAGGAATGAAAAGCCCAGCAATTGCAGGCATCATGCTGATAATAATCCATGGAAACAGGCAGGCATCACAGACAGAACAACTTCAACAACCACACCCATCTGCCAACAGGAAAATATCCACAACGGTTTGACAAAATTGGGATTTTCAAGGAAGCTGCAAAATCACATCTACAGGAGGAGGCAAATCAGTCAAGTGATCCATCAGGTAAGCACAGAATCCACTCTCAACGTGGAAGTAAAAATTGAGAAAGGCGGAATCATTGGAAGAGAACAAGAATGCACAGGTTTGTGCAGAGCAATCACGTGTCCATAGAACCCTACAGTGCAGAAACAGGCCCTTCGGCCCATCGAGTCTGCACCGAACACAATCCCACCCAGACCCTATCCCCACATCCCTACACATTTACCTGCTAATCCCTCTAACCTACACATCCCAGTACACTAAGGGGCAATTTTAGCACAGCCAATGAACCTAACCTGCACATCTTTGGACTGTGGGAGGAAACCGGAGCACCCGGAGAAAACCCACGCAGACACGAGGAGAATGTGCAAACTCCACACAGGCAGTGACCCGAGCCAGGAATCGAACCCAGGACCCTGGAGCTGTGAAGCAGCAGTGCTAACCACTGTGCTACCGTGCCGCCCTGAGAGTATGTCATTGAGAGTATGTCTCAATTCATCACATTTCATCACAGCTTTGAGACATTGTCCTTACAACATATCCACATTAGAACAGGAGGTGAGATTTGTAGGTGCAAAATTTTCCCAAAGTTTGGTGTTGAGCATTTCCCCGGTCAGTGAATCTCGTGGAAAAGTCCAAAAGTTTACAATATTCTCTCACCCATTTGAAGAATAATTTTTAATTACTTTCTTTTGGGCTATCTATTATCCAAATCTCTCTCAATTTCACATGGACTGCATTTCATGCACGATGCCAGCATGTATCTCTATCGCCAATGATATTGGTGTTGAAGGCAGGACCGTGACTATTATCTGCACTTAGAGATGTAAATGCACAAGGATGATGTTCAGCTGAGATCCAGTATCAGTGCAATTTACCACAGACTAACACACGTCACAGTCCCAGTGCAATCGAGGATATTAGAGCTCTCCCAACTCTTCAAAATAAGTGTGATTATTGAAAATATCTGGGCCTCTAATTTTTTGCCTCCATGCATTCCCAATCTCACTCAAAGAACTTTATTGCTTCAAGAATTATTGAGAAAGGGTGTGTCTTTCTTGTGTAATGAAAACCATCACTATCTCGGAAGAACTGCCATTATCAGCCATTATCAGAAGCATTAAGATTGTACTTTCACAATCTGAACAAAATAATGACCCTGGAGATACAAACTCACCGAACGGAAAAACAATTGTATTTACTTCACAGACTTTGTCCAGAACGCAATCCAACTCTCCAATATCACACAGGAAGTATTCGGTTAAATGTGTGGAATTTTGTCTATTTGGCACAAGACTTGACCAGACGCCACAGGAGAGGATTTGGTACAAACTATTGGGACGTGTTCCACAGAATGACAACATTTCTTGATAAAGGTTCAAGGTTATGGTTGTGAGATCAGGGACTAGAAGATCATATCGGAGACACTCAGCAGATTATGTAAGCCAATAGAACAGAAGGAATATGTTTGGATCTACAAGTTGACTTCATTAACACTGAACTTGAAGTTTTTCTCCGAATCGACCATATTCACAACTGCACTTTTATCACCTTTGACTAGCAGCAGGTCCGGTTTCCATAGCAACCCATCTCAGGCTCGAGGAAAGATTTCCAGCTGAATTTAGACATGAGCAGCTGCAAATGATCCAAACTTTTCCACAATGTCCAAGTCAGCAGGAAAAGGTGAAAGGTTCCACATTGCAGAAACTGTGACAAACCATCACTGAAGGATGGTTTGATTCGATCTAGAATCTTCCAAACTCGTGGCCAATTCCATCTAGAGGGACAAGGGCAGCAGATACATGGAAACACCACCATCTGCAAGTTCCCCTTCAAGCCATTCAACCATCCTGACTTGGAAATATATCGCTGTTCCTTTGCAGTCACTGGGTCAAAATCCTGGAATTCTCTCCCTGATGGCATTGTGGATCAACCCACAGCACATGGACTGCAGTGATTCAAGAAGGCAGCTCACCACCACCTTCTCAAGGGCAACTTGGGTGGGCAATAAATGCTGACCAGCCAGTGACACCCATGTCTCATAACTGAGTTTTTAATAAATGAGCCCATTTTGGCTTTATTGGGTGAAGCTGAAACATTTCCCTGGGAGTCATTGTAAAATCAGGAAGATTTTAACCTGACTGGCCTGTAACAGCCGATCTTATCCTCACAACATCGTTAAAACACTGAGTTTGAAATAGATAAGATTAAGCTGGAATTGCTTGCGCAGTAAATGTTCCTGCCTCTGACTAATTGGTGACTCCTGGTTAAGGTTCTATTCAGAAATGTAATGTGATTTGAAGCTATTTTGGTTTGAACCTGAGACACTGCAGCAAATTCTGAAACGGGTTAAAATTTTAAAAGTGATCACTTGCTGAGCTCCTGACAGTGTGAATTTGTGTGTGGAGATTCTGTTCCGGCTAAAATCAGAGCAGGACACATCACTGTAACCTATCCCCACACCGGGCGACACGGGTAGTGACCGGGTCCACAGAGAAGAGGCCAGTTTTAGAAACTTCTCTTTGATGGGTGGGGGGGGGAGGGGGGGAGGGGGGGAAGGGGGGGAAGGGGGGGGGGAGGGGGGGAGGGGGGGAAGGGGGGGAAGGGGGGGGAGGGGGGTGGGTGGGGGGGGGACAGGGGGAGGGGGGAGGGGGTGGGGGGGGACAGGGGGAGGGGGTGGGTGGGGAAGGGGAGGGGGCGTGGGGGGAGGGGGTGGGTGGGGGGGAGGGGGGGAAGGGGGACAGGGGGAGGGGGGAAGGGGGGAGGGGGGGAGAGGGGAAGGGGGGAGGGGGGGAGGGGGAGGGAGGGAAGGGGGAGGGGGATGGGTGGGGGGAAAGGGGGGAGGGGTTGGGTGGGGGGGGGGATGGGGGAGAGGGTGGGTGGGGGGGAGGGGGGGAAGGGGGACAGGGGGAGGGGGGAAGGGGGAGGGGGGGAGGGGGGAAGGGGGAAGGGGGGAGGGGGGCGCTGGGGGAGGGGGCGGCAGCAGAAACAAGAGACTTTGGTAGCATCTGGAATTGTTACAGTGTTTTCCAATGTTCACTCCCTAATGTTCAGTGACATTCCGCCCCAATCACCAAGGGAACTCCTGGCCTTCCCGGTCATTGAGTCAGAGAGGTTTACAGCAGGGAAACAGGCCCTTCGGCCCAACTTGTCCATCCAGCCCTTCTTTTCTAAATCCCTAAGCTAATCCCAATTGCCCGCGTTTGGCCCATATCCCTCTATACCCTCTGTAACTATCTAAATGCTTTTTAAAAGACAAAATTGTACCCACCTCTACTACTGCCTCTGACAGCTCGTTCCAGACCATCTGCGTGAAAAAACTGCCCCTCTGGACAAGAAGTTATCCATTTATTGACAGCTGAGGGCCTTCCCCTGGGGCCCTGCCTATTTCCCTGCTCCGGACTGGGTCAGAGGTGAAGGAATCACAGCTAGTTTCATTAAATGAGTTCCAGTGGTTGATTGGCAATATTTCCAAAGCCCTGAGTGGGTGAGTTGCTGCATCTCTCTCTCTCTCCGGCTGTTTCCCGGGACAATGTTGGACAGGTTATTTTATTGACAGCTCAGTGATTAAAGAGTAAAATCCTTTCCCATTTTCAATAAAGAGAAATTTTCCCCAAATTGTAAAATAGTTTGTGTTTTGCTGTGGGGAAACTGTGGGAAGTGCTGCCGGGTTCTGTTGATGTTCATCTTTTCCCCTGAAACTCTCTCAGTCAGAGGTTTGTGGTGTGAATGCTCCGAGTCCTGTTCGGCAGCAGGAATCTGTCTGACGTTTCTCCTTCTCCTGCTATCAGGAACTTTATTTAAATCGCACAAGGTTTCTTTTCCATGAACCTTTGCTCGCAGCCCAAGGTTCTGTGACGTTAGGTCCTCGTCTGCTTCCATCAACCCAGCTCATCAAGTGAAGCAGCCCCTCGATATTCACAGCCATATTCTCTATCCCTGTGGGCACATTGAGGGGTGTTTGGGAGAGGTTTTGTACGCCTGGCTTCAGAAGGAGAGACACACTGATTGAATACTAATGAGATCAGCACCAGTCCCAATATCAGCTGGCCATGAATTTTTTAATATGCTTCAAGGCCCAGACACAAACTCAAAAAAATCTTTCAAAGTGATTGCAGCTTGAGGTGGTGGGATCCGTATTAATTAGTCCATCAGAACTCCACTGGGGTCACCGGGGGAGAGGGAGGAAGAAATGCAAACTCAAACATCTCAGTCTTCATCAGTTCTTTACACGTCTTTGTGAGGAATGTGAGATCCTGTTCCTCCTCCTCATTCCCTCCTCCAGAATCCTCTCCTCGCTTCACCCCAGGCTATTCCCAGCGGAAACCTTTCCTTTCAGGTGAACACAGGAAGACTCAATGGTCATTTGTTCACAGAACAGAAAGAGAGTTTTCCCAATGTCCTGGACAATATTTATCCCTCTGGAATTCTCTGCCCGTTGAAGTGGTGGAGGCTGCCTCGCTAAATATTTTTAAGAAGCGGGTTGATGGGTTTTTGATAAGAGAAGGGATTAAGGGTTATGGGGAGAGGGTGGGAAGGTGGAACTGAGCCACGACAGATCAGCCATGATCTTATTGAATGGCGGGGCAGGCTCGAAGGGCCAGATGGCCTACTCCTGCTCCTATTTCTTATGTTCTTATGTAAATTCACTCAGCTGGTCCTGATCCCAGTGCTGCTTGTGGGATCTTACTCTGTATAAACCACCATGGTGGTCTCAGTGCCCACTTCCCTCCCCCCAAGTCACCGGGACACTCCGGGCTCCTCCTCCTCTTGTTCATTCTCCCTTCACTCATTCAGGGGACGTGGGCATCGCCGATTGGCCCCGTGTAGGCCAGGCTGGGGGAAGCCAGCAGATTTCTTTCCCCTGAAGGGATTGTTACCACACCAGTAACACTCACTGTTACTGAGATGAGTTTTTCAATTCCAGATTTACTCATTGAATTGCAGCAGCCAGGGAGATGGGAGTTATACCTGTGCCCCCTGAGCCTTAGCCTGGGCCCCTGGATTCAACCACCAGCCCCTGTACCCTCCCTTAACGCTGCAAATACACTGACACTGAAAGGCAGCAACACCTACAACAGTGCTCATCGTGAGAGAGTTAGGAAATGAAAATAGAGATGTTATGTTTGCCTTGACCACACCGGGAGCACTGTGAACTGATACAAAGAGGATTGAGTTAATTGATGAGAGGTTCTATCCATTGCCTCAATCCTACAGTCACAGAACAGCTTTCCCATGTATGGATCGGCAAGTGTAAAATTCTATGGGTGACTTTGTTTAAGTTTAAAGTTTATTTATCAGTGTCACAAGTAGGTTTACATTCACACTGCAATGAAGTTACGGTGAAAATCCCCCAGTCACTACACTCAGACACCTGTTCAGGTACACCGAGGGAGAATTTGGCATGGCCAATACACCCTAACCAGCACGTCTTTCAGACACTGCTTCCTGCCCCTTCCCCCACCCCCCCTCCAGCCTCGCTGTGTAACACACTGCCCTATGGGGGCCCACCCACCTCCATCCAACTGAGGCCTCCAAGTAACCCTGGCTGCAATTTTCCAGCTGGAGGTCTGGGGTGGAGCAGGGGGGGGTGGAGGCTGGGGCAGGGACAGTGAAGGGTGGGGGGGGAGGTTGGGGTGGGGACAGTGAAGGGTGGGGGGGAAGGTTGGGGTGGGGACAGTGAAGGGTTGGGGGGGAGGTTGGGGTGGGGACAGTGAAGGGTGGGGGGGGAGGTTGGGGTGGGGACAGTGAAGGGTGGGGGGGGAGGTTGGGGTGGGGACAGTGAAGGGTGGGGGGGGAGGTTGGGGTGGGGACAGTGAAGGGTGGGGGGGGAGGTTAGGGTGGGGACAGTGAAGGGTGGGGGGGGAGGTTGGGGTGGGGACAGTGAAGGGTGGGGGGGGAGGTTGGGGTGGGGACAGTGAAGGGTGGGGGGGGAGGTTGGTGTGGGGACAGTGAAGGGTGGGGGGGGAGGTTGGGGTGGGGACAGTGAAGGGTTGGGGGGGAGGTTGGGGTGGGGACAGTGAAGGGTGGGGGGGGAGGTTGGGGTGGGGACAGTGAAGGGTGGGGGGGGGAGGTTGGGGTGGGGACAGTGAAGGGTGGGGGGGGAGGTTGGGGTGGGGACAGTGAAGGGTGGGGGGGGAGGTTGGGGTGAGGACAGTGAAGGGTGGGGGGGGGAGGTTGGGGTGGGGACAGTGAAGGGTGGGGGGGGAGGTTGGGGTGGGGACGGTGAAGGGTGGGGGGGGAGGTTAGGGTGGGGACGGTGAAGGGTGGGGGGGGAGGTTGGGGTGGGGACGGTGAAGGGTGGGGGGGGAGGTTAGGGTGGGGACAGTGAAGGGTGGGGGGGGAGGTTGGGGTGGGGACGGTGAAGGGTGGGGGGGGAGGTTGGGGTGGGGACGGTGAAGGGTGGGGGGGGAGGTTGGGGTGGGGACGGTGAAGGGTGGGGGGGGAGGTTAGGGTGGGGACGGTGAAGGGTGGGTGGGAGGTTAGGGTGGGGACAATGAAGGGTGGGGGGGAGGTTGGGGTGGGGACAGTGAAGGGTGGGGGGGGGGGAAGTTGGGAAGGGGAGGGGAAAGGGGGGGTGGCTGGACGGCAGAATAAGCCGCCTGGGGCTCCACTGGGAAGGATATTGGGAGGATGCCATCTTCACAACTCCCCCTTTGCAATCGGGACCATCCTTCCCTACACAGATATCCCCCTTCCCCCCCGGCCTTTCCATCTTACACCCCCCGCCCCATCCCCGGAGATCCCAGCACCCCTCCCCCAATCAGGCCCTCTTATCCTGGCCCCTCTGAAAGTCCCAGGCTTACCTCACCCCTGTTTCTGATCTTCATTAGTGCTGTCTGTCAGTCAGCCGACTGGAATCCATGTTTATTATCAATCAGAAAGTGAACCCTCCATTCCGTTCCACAGACCCTCCCCAGTGTCTGCCTTAGACAGGGCTCTGGTGATGAGTCCCATCTGGGCCGGCCATTGCCTGTTACCAGGGGAACTCGTATCCAACAAAGCCCCACAATCAATTAGAGATTCCCTGTGAGATTCATGGGGGGTTTATCAGACTGTCCCACATACTCCTATACACCTGATTCCTTTTTTCTACTCCTATATGCGATTGGCCATACCCTTGCCAATTTAGTTTAAACTTTCACCAAATACACATTGGTCCCAGTCCTGGTGAGGTGCAGTCTATCCTGTTTGAACATAAAGTTTATTTATTAGTCACAAGTAGGCTTACATTAACACTGCAATGAAGTTACTGCGAAAATCCCCTAGTCGCCACACTCTGGCAACTGTTTGGGTACATCGAGGGAGAATTTAGCATGGCCAATGCACCCTAACCAGCACATCCTTGGACTGTGGGAGAAACCAGAGCATCTTTGTTCTTTGTATCCAGAGGAAACCCACACAGACATGAGGAGAACGTGCAGACTCCACACAGACAGTTACCCAAGCCAGGAATTGAACCTGCACCCCTGGTGCTGTGAGGCAGCAGTGCTAACCACTGTGCCTCCTACCCAGAACTGCTCCCAGTACCCCAAGAATCTGAAGCCCTTTCTCCTGCAGCACACTTCAAGCACATGTTAATCTTCTCTATCTTCCTGTTTCTACTCTGTCTTGTGTGTGGCAGTGGGAGTAATTCAGAGCTTCCTGTCCTCAATGTCCTCCCGTTAACTTCCTCCCTAGTTCCTGAAAATCTGACCATAGAGCTCGATATCTGCTCTCTCTCTCATTGGTATCGACGTGTATCATAACTTTTCGCTCACATCCTGTCGCTGATGGTACTGGCTGCTTTCATTAGAAAAGAGGAAGTTGAGGGCAGAACTGGTGGGAATCTTTAACACAAAAGAGTCTGACTGGGTAGATGTAGATAAGGTGTCTCCACTTGTGAGTGAAGCCAGAACTAAGGGCCATCAGTATAAAATACTAACTAATAAATCCAATAGGGAATCAGGAGAAATGTGAAAATGTGGGACTCATTACCATGAGAAATGGTTAAAATGAGCGGTGTGGGTACATTGATCCAGCACAAACCCACAAATCAAATTGCTATGATGTGGCAGGCTGTCCATATCTCAAAGGGAAACTTGACCAGTTATTTTCAATCTATAATTTATAAGGAAGTATCTGAACTCCAGGTAAAGACTTTCAAATTACTTTAAAAATTTTAAAAACTAAATTAAAAATTTATTTAAAAGAAAGAAAGAAATGAAATTTAAAGACATAAGATTACATTTACACAGTTAATGGTACTTCTACAAACATTTCTGTTTAATTAACTCAGAGCTAAACATCCCTTTAAATCCTTATAGATTTTAAAAAATCTATAAGATTCCGGTCGTGTTCCCACAAAATCCATAGTTGCTTTAAGGCTTTTCTTTTCCTCATTTGATACTGGAACCAAAGTTTGTCTCTAAATCCTTGCAGACACAAAGACTGGAATTTTACCAGCATGCCCACCCAAGGCTGGTAAGATTACACTGAGGCCAGTGGAGAATGTCGTTCTGTGAGTCTTGCCCACCCCGATTTCAGGACAGGTGATGCTGGGAAAGCCCAGGACAAAACCTTTTCTCTGAGAGTGGCAGGAGCAGTTTATTCACAGGTTTCCATCTTCATCTCTCTTCTTAAATACACTTTTTCTCTTTCATCTTGAACTCTATTCTTTTACCTGGCTTTAGAAGTTCCCATTCTCAGAATGTACAAGCCTTTATTGGTATTTTTATGGCTATTCCTTTTGGAGAAACATAAACAGAATTCTTTGCTTATTTCATTGATGAATTCCTCCAGTTGTACATGCTGCTTGTGAAATACAAGACTTCAAATTCAGGACATTTCCCTTACCTTCCGAATGCAAATTTCCATTCACACTGCTCACTGTTCCCAGACCCTCTCATTTCATTTCAAAACACTTGTTTTCACAACCATTACTTTTGATTTATTATTGTCACATGTATTAACATACAGTGAAAAGGTCCTTGCACGCAGTACAGACAAAGCATACCGTTCAAAGAGAAGGAAACGAGAGAGTGCAGAATGTAGTGTTACAGTCATAGCGAGGGTGTCGAGAAAGATCAACTTAATGCAAGGTAGGTCCATTCAAAAGTCTGGTGGCAGCAGGGAAGAAGTTGTTCTTGAGTTGGTTGGTACATATCCGCAGACTTTTGTATCTTTCTCTCAACAGAAGAAGATGGAGGAAAGAATGTCCGGGGTGTGTGGGGCCCTTAATTATGCCGGCTGCTTTGCCCAGGCAAAGTGTAGACAGAGTCAATGGATGGGAGGCTGGTTTGAGTGATGGATTGCACTACATTCACGACCTTTTGTAGTTCCTTGCGGTCTTGGGCAGAGCAAAAGCCCAGACCAAGCTGTGATACAACCAGAAAGAATACTTTCTATGGTGTATCTGTAAAAGTTGGTGAGAGTCATAGTGGACAAGTGAAATTTCCTTCGTTTTCTGAGAAAGTTGGTGGACTTTCTTGACCATAGCATCAGCACGGGGGGGGGGGGGGGGGGGGGGGGGGATCCAGGACAGGTTATCGGTGATCTGAACACCTCGAAACTTGGAGCTCTCGACCCTTTCTACTTTGTCCCGTTGATGTAGACAGGGGCATGTTCTCCTTTACACTTCCTGAAGCCGATGACAATCTCCTTCATTTTGTTGACATTTAGAGAGAGATTACTGTCAGCGCTCCAGTTCACTTCTCGCCTCAGTTGGGGCACCAGTTCCTTTCCCTTCCACCTGAGTCCTCATTACCCAGAGCAGTAGGTTTAGGGTCAACATGTAGTTGTGGCTCGACGCTGCCAATGGTCATCCCCGTGGCTGCTAATGAGGCTTGCACTGGCACAGGCACCTACCCCTGAGATGGCCCAGGTGCTTCCTGGCAATTCTGCACTGCTCTTGGACCTTCTCAGACATTGGTCCCATTTTCCTATTCTGATCCCCAGGACCCAATTGAGACCGGCCCTGAAGTTCCTCATGCGGGTCACCGGTTTGAATGTTCCTTCTGTCCTTGCAGAATCATAGTTCTTCCTTTCATTCTCTTGTTGGGACTCTATCCACGCTGCCAGGTTCGTAAAAAGAAAGCTTAATCTTGTCTGAAGCCTCTGAACTCTGTCACTTATCCGCCCATTTGCCCATCCTGTCCATATCTCCCCGCAACCCAAGTGTTAACCACCCGGTCTCAGTGTTAACCACCCGGTCTCAGTGTTAACCACCCGGTCTCAGTGTTAACCACCCGGTCTCAGTGTTAATCACCCGGTCTCAGTGTTAACCACCCGGTCTCAGTGTTAACCACCCGGTCTCAGTGTTAACCACCCGGTCTCAGTGTCAACCACCCGGTCTCAGTGTCAACCACCCGGTCTCAGTGTCAACCACCCGGTCTCAGTGTCAACCACCCGGTCTCAGTGTTAACCGCCCGGTCTCAGTGTTAATCACCCAGTCTCAGTGTTAACCACCCGGTCTCAGTGTCAACCACCCGGTCTCAGTGTTAACCACCCGGTCTCAGTGTTAACCACCCGGTCTCAGTGTTAATCACCCGGTCTCAGTGTCAACCACCCGGTCTCAGTGTTAACCACCCGGTCTCAGTGTTAACCTCCCGGTCTCAGTGTTAACCACCCGGTCTCAGTGTTAATCACCCAGTCTCAGTGTTAACCACCCGGTCTCAGTGTTAACCACCCGATCTCAGTGTTAACCACCCGGTCTCAGTGTTAACCACCCGGTCTCAATGTTAACCACCCGATCTCAGTGTTAACCACCCGGTCTCAGTGTTAACCACCCGGTCTCAATGTTAACCACCCGGTCTCAGTGTTAACCACCCGATCTCAGTGTTAACCACCCGATCTCAGTGTTAACCACCCGGTCTCAATGTTAACCACCCGGTCTCAGTGTTAACCACCCGGTCTCAATGTTAACCACCCGGTCTCAGTGTTAACCACCCGGTCTCAGTGTTAATCACCCGGTCTCAGTGTTAACCACCCGGTCTCAGTGTTAACCGCCCGGTCTCAGTGTTAATCACCCGGTCTCAGTGTTAACCACCCGGTCTCAGTGTTAATCACCCGGTCTCAGTGTTAACCACCCGGTCTCAGTGTTAACCGCCCGGTCTCAGTGTTAATCACCCGGTCTCAGTGTTAATCACCCGGTCTCAGTGTTAACCGCCCGGTCTCAGTGTTAACCACCCGGTCTCAGTGTTAATCACCCGGTCTCAGTGTTAACCACCCGATCTCAGTGTCAATCCCCCGGTCTCAGTGTCAACCACCCGATCTCAGTGTTAACCACCCGGTCTCAGTGTCAACCACCCGGTCTCAGTGTTAACCACCCGGTCTCAGTGTTAACCTCCCGGTCTCAGTGTTAACCTCCCGGTCTCAGTGTTAACCACCCGGTCTCAGTGTTAACCACCCGATCTCAGTGTTAACCACCCGATCTCAGTGTTAACCACCCGGTCTCAGTGTCAACCACCCGGTCTCAGTGTTAACCACCCGGTCTCAGTATTAACCACCCGGTCTCAGTGTCAACCACCCGGTCTCAGTGTTAACCACCCGGTCTCAGTATTAACCACCCGGTCTCAATGTTAACCACCCGGTCTCAGTGTTAACCACCCGGTCTCAGTGTTAACCACCCGGTCTCAGTGTTAACCACCCGGTCTCAGTGTTAACCACCCGATCTCAGTGTTAACCACCCGATCTCAGTGTTAACCACCCGGTCTCAGTATTAACCACCCGGTCTCAGTGTCAACCACCCGATCTCAGTGTTAACCACCCGGTCTCAGTATTAACCACCCGGTCTCAGTGTTAACCACCCGGTCTCAGTATTAACCACCCGGTCTCAGTGTCAACCACCCAGTCTCAGTGTTAACCACCCGGCCAATCTCTGTGTCATCAGCAAACTTACTGATCCTACTCCCCCACATAGTCATCGATGTCATTTATATAAATGATGAACAGTCGGGGGTCCCAGCACAGATCCCTGTGGTACGCCACTGATCACTGGCCTCCAGTCACTAAAGCAGCCGGCTGGGGAACAAATGTGAGCTTTACTCTGTATCTAACCCCGTGCTGTACCTGTCCTGGGAGTGTTTGATGGGGGGACAGTGTAGAGGGAGCTTTACTCTGTATCTAACCCCGTGCTGTACCTGTCCTGGGAGTGTTTGATGGGGGGGACAGTGTAGAGGGAGCTTTACTCTGTATCTAACCCCGTGCTGTACCTGTCCTGGGAGTGTTTGATGGGAGACAGTGTAGAGGGAGCTTTACTCTGTATCTAACCCCATGCTGTACCTGTCCTGGGAGTGTTTGATGGGGGGACAGTGTAGAGGGAGCTTTACTCTGTGTCTAACCCCGTGCTGTACCTGTCCTGGGAGTGTTTGATGGGGGACAGTGTAGAGGGAGCTTTACTCTGTATCTAACCCTGTGCTGTACCTGTCCTGGGAGTGTTTGATGGGGGGACAGTGTAGAGGGAGCTTTACTCTGTGTCTAACCCCGTGCTGTACCTGTCCTGGGAGTGTTTGATGGGGGACAGTGTAGAGGGAGCTTTACTCTGTATCTAACCCCGTGCTGTACCTGTCCTGGGAGTGTTTGATGGGGGGACAGTGGAGAGGGAGCTTTACTCTGTATCTCACCCCGTGCTGTCCCTGTCCTGGGAGTGTTTGATGGGGGACAGTGTAGAGGGAGCTTTACTCTGTATCTAACCCCGTGCTGTACCTGTCCTGGGAGTGTTTGATGGGGGACAGTGTAGAGGGAGCTTTACTCTGTATCTAACCCCGTGCTGTTCCTGTCCTGGGAGTGTTTGATGGGGTCAGTGTAGAGGGAGCTTTACTCTGTATCTAACCCCGTGCTGTACCTGTCCTGGGAGTGTTTGATGGGGGACAGTGTAGAGGGAGCTTTACTCTGTATCTAACCCTGTGCTGAACTTGTCCTGGGAGTGTTTGATGGGGGACAGTGTAGAGGGAGCTTTACTCTGTATCTAACCCCGTGCTGTACCTGTCCTGGGAGTGTTTGATGGGGGACAGTGTAGAGGGAGCTTTACTCTGTATCTAACCCCGTGCTGTACCTGTCCTGGGAGTGTTTGATGGGGGACAGTGTAGAGGGAGCTTTACTCTGTATCTAACCCTGTGCTGTACCTGTCCTGGGAGTGTTTGATGGGGGACAGTGTAGAGGGAGCTTTACTCTGTATCTAACCCCGTTGCTGTACCAGGGAGAGATTGCAGATTAACATGCAGCTGCAGGGATGGTGTAGGAGAGAGGGCTTCATTTACATGGATAATTGGAGCACATTCTGGAGAAGGTGGGACCTGTACAAACAGCACAGTTTGCACCTGAACCAGAGAGGCACTAATATCCTGGGAGAGAAATTTGCTGCGGCTCTTCGGGGGGGGGTTTAAATTAATTTGTCGGGGGATGGGAAAATGAGCTGTAGTCCAGAAGCCAGAGTTGGGGATAGTGAGGTACTGAGGAAGGTATCAAGGTCACAGGAGTGTACAGGCAGACAGGATAGTGGGTTGAAGTGTATCTGCTTCAATGCAAGGAGCATCTAGAATAAGGTAGGTGAACTTGGAGAGTGGGTTGGTACTTGGGACTATGATGTTGTAGCCATTACGGAGACACGGTTAGAACAGGGACAGGAATGGTTGTTGGCAGTTCCGGGGTATAGATGTTTCAGTAAGAGTAGGGAAGGCGGTAAAAGAGGTGGAATAGCAGCATTGTTAATCAAAGATAGTTTAACAGCTGCTGAAAGGCATTTCGAGGGCGATCTGCCTCCTGAGGTAATATGGGCTGAAGTTAGAAATAGGAAAGGATCGATCACGTTGTTAGGAGTTTTCTATAGGCCCCCAAATAGTAATAGAGACGTGGAGGAGGAAATGGCAGAGCAGATTATGGATAGGTGTGGGGGTCACAGGGTAGTTATCATGGGTGACATTAACATTCCAAATATTGACTGGAACCTTTATAGGTCGAATAGTTCGGATGGGGCACTTTTTGTACAGTGTGTGCAGGAGGGTTTCCTGACACAATATGTGGATAAGCCGACAAGCAGTGGGGCCACATTGGACTTGATACTGGGTAATGAACCGGGCCAAGTGTTAGATTTGTTTGTGGGGGAGCACTTTGGAAATAGTGACCACAATTCAGTGTTCTTCATTATTGCAATGGAGACGGATAGGGTCACACGGCAGGGCAAGGTTTATAATTGGGGGAGGGGTAATTCTGATGCGATTAGGCAAGAATTAGGGAGCATAAGATGGGAACAGAAACTGTCAGGGAAAGGCACCAATGAAAAGTGGAGCTTGTTCAAGGAACAAATACTGTGTGTCCTTGATAGGTATGTCCCTGTCAGGCAGGGAGGAAATGGCCGTGTGAGGGAACCATGGTTCACAAAGGAGGTTGAATATCTTGTCAAGAGGAAAAAGGAAGTGTATGTAAGGATGAGAAAACAAGGTTCAGTTGGGTCGCTTGAGGGTTACAAGGTAGCTAGGAATGAGTTAAAAAAAAAGTACTTTGGAGAGCAGGAGGAGGCATGAGAAGTCCTTAGCAGGTCAGATTAAGGAAAACCCCAAGGCTTTTTACTCTTGTGTGAGAAATAAAAGAATGACCAGGGTGAGGTTAGGGCCAGTCAAGGATAGTACTGGGAACTTGTGCATGGAGTTAGAAGAGATAGGAGAGGCGATGAATGAATGTTCACCAGGGAGAGGGGCCATGTTTTTGAGGGTGAGAGTGTGATACAGGCTGATAGGCTGCAGGAGGTAGATGTTCTGAGGGAAGATGTATTAGCAATTCTGAAAAACCTGAGGGTGGATAAGTCCCCTGAACCAGATGGGATACATCCTAGGATATTTTGGGAGGCAAGGGATGAGATTATGGAGCCTTTAGCTTTGATCTTTGGATCCTCACTGTCCACGGGGATTGTGCCAGAGGACTGGAGAGTGGCAAATGTTGTTCCTCTCTTCAAGAAAGGAAATAGGAATGACCCTGGTAATTATAGGCCAGTTAGTCTTACTTCAGTTGTCGGTAAGTTAATGGAAAGGGTCCTGAGAGATAGGATTGATGACCATTTGGAAAGATGCAGTTTAATCCGGGATAGTCAGCACGAGGGGTAAGTCCTGCCTCACAAATTTGATTGAATTCTATGAGGAAATAACTAAGTATGTGGATGAAGGTAGAACAGTTGATGTCATATACATGGATTTTGGTAAGGTGTTTGATAAGGTTCCCCATGGTAGGGTCATGAAGAAGATAAGGAGGAATTGAAAATTTGGGTCAGAGCCCCTGCAATTTCCACCCTTGCCTCCCACAGCAGCCTGGGACACAATTCATCTGGACCTGGATATTTGTCTACTTTTAAGCCCGCCAATAGCCATAATACGTTTGTCACTCGCTTACGGCAATTTGCTCTAGAACCTCACAGTCTTTCTTCCCGAGTTCCATAACTACCTCCCCATTCTCATGGGTGAAGACAGATCTGAAATATTTGTTTAACACCCTACCAATGTCCTCTGCCTCCATTCCCCTTGGTTCCGAATGGGCCCTACTCTTTCCCTGGTTATCCTCTTCCATTAATATACTTATAGAACATCTTAGGATTTTCCTTGCTTTTACCAAACAGAGCTTTCTGACATCCTCTCTTTGCTCTCCTAATTGATTTCTTAAGCTCCATCCTGCACTTTCTGTACTCCATTAATGACTCCACAGACTGACTCCCTTATACTTGCTCAAAGCTTCTCTTTTCCTTCTCATTGTATCCTGAATGTTTCTGGTAATCCATGGTTCTCTGGTTTGTTACGCCTTCCTATTACCCTAGAGGGTACATGTTGGGCCTGTACCTTTCCCATTTCATCTCTGAACACCCCTACTGCTCTCCTGTAGATGTCCCCACAAGTAACTCGTTCCAGTCTGCCTTGGCCAGATCCTGCCTAATTTTGTTAGAATCTTCTTTCTCCCAATCCAAAACCTTTTTCTGCAACATGTCAATTTCTTTGTCCATAATAAATTTGAATGGAACCATGTTGTGGTCGCTATGACCAAAATGCTCCTCCACCATCGCAGCAATCACCTGTCCACCTTCATTCCCCGGAATTAGATCCATACAGTTCCTTCTCTTGTTGGATTCTCAGTATATTAACCTAAAGAGTTTTCCTGTGTATATTTTAAGAACTCTATCTAACCCTTAACCTGTGGCTATCCCAGCTAATGTTGGGAAAGTTGAAACCACCCAATATAATTAGCCTCTTATTATTTTGACACCCCTTCATGAATTGTATGCATATTTGCTCTTCGATTTCCCGCTCTCTGGGGGTCTATAATAAACACCTAGTAATGTAGCTGTCTCTTTTTTATTCCTAAGCTCTAACCACAAAGCTTCATTTCATGCCCCTTCCAAAATATCATCTCCCCTCACTGCAGTAACTGCTTCCTTAACTAATAATGCAATGCCCCCGCCTCTTTTACCCCTTCTTGTGCTCACCTGAAGATTCTATATTTTGGGATGTTGAACTCTGATCGTGGCCCTCACTCATCCCCTCTCTGTCATGGTGATTATAGATAATTACCTGTGTCAATCCTCACCCTTATCTCATCCATTTTCCCTTTAATACTCCTGGCATTAGAGACCTTCCAGACTTGTCTTACTCCCTTGAAACTTAGTCGCACTGTATTTCTTTGACCTGTTTGTTATTCTATGTTATACCGGGTGTCTGATCTCTCCCAATGGCTGCCTCTTCTCTCTGTTCCCAATGATCGGGCTATTACATCATTTCCAGTACAGCACAGCTCCGGTCAGCCAATAGGAATAAACACAAAAACATATTGGGTGGGATTTTACAGCCTCGCTCATCCAGGGTCAATGGGTTTTCCCATGTTCTTCCCCTCGCCCGATCCGATTCCCGTGATGGGGGGGGACGGTGAGATGGGAAAATTCAATATTTCTTCCCCCTTTAAACTGAACGTCTCCAAACAAGGTCAACATGAACAATAGTCAGGAAGCCAGACTCTATTAGTAAGTCAGACGGTCTGGAGGCCATCACTGTCGGGACAGGTTACGGTAAACCTCTGACATCTTCAGCCTCACTCGGAAATTACTGGTGGTTGGTTTAACTGGAGTTGGTGTAGAACACGGTTAGCACAGTTAGCACCACTGCCTCACAGTTCCAGGGATCCACTGGGTCAATTCCCAGCTTGGGTCACAGTCTGTGTGGAGTTTGCATGTTCTCACCATGTCTGCGTGGGTTTCCTCTGGGTGCTCCAGTTTCCTCTCACAATCTGAAAGGCGTGTTGGTTTGGGTGAATTGGCCGTGCTAAATTCTCCCTCAGAGTACCCGAACAGGCACCGGAGTGTGGCGACTAGGAGACTCTCTCAGTAACTTCAATGCAATGTTAATGTAAGCCGATTTGTGACACTAACAAATAAACTTAAGGAAAACATTTCTAAAGAGTTTGAAAGGAATGAGAGGTTGTCTCTGTGGTTTGAACAGGGGTGAGGTGTTGCTTTCTTCATCGGGGTCTGGTCCTGTAACGGGTGTCCAAAGGCTCAAATCTGCTGAATTTTCAATAGGTTCTGATCTGGTGGATCTGATCTCCAGCCAGTAACTGGTTAACATGTCTCCTCCGGATAGCGACGTCTCTGATCCGGACAGTGTGAGAGACAGATCCAGGACAGCGACAGGAAGCCATTTCTCCCCATGGAGTTGATCCGAGCCGGAATTCTGTGGGGTAATCTCCACACTTTGCTTTCCCACCAATGTGGTTCCACAATCGCCTTCACTTCTGGAGCTTTCAGGAGGTTAGATGTGGGCAGTACGGGGTCAGTATGTACAGACAATAACAATGCCCATCTCCTTTCCACTTGCTGCCACTGACGGAATCCCGCGTGTGATCCAAAAATGGTGTTTAGCGGACTAGCGGGTGCTGGCCCCTCAGCAATGTCAATATCTATAATCCTCTCCCACACAGGAAGCGATGGTCCCCGTGCTTCCTGTCCAATCTGGACAGTGATACTCTGAACCTCACTCAAGATTGGAGAAGGATCTTACTTCACTGGATGGCCTGATGTGGGAGATCATTACATCAAAAGGAGATACGCACAAGCTAACTGTACGGGGAAAGTTTAATCAAAGTGTGTGAGATCTTCAGACCTCAGTAACACTTCCTTGGCTTGTATGAAAATGTTATTACATTGATCGCACCATTTCCACATCTTGTTCTGGCACAAGAAGTTATGTAACAGTTTCAGAATTATTGCCAAGTTTGGGATGAATCTTCCACAATAATTCAAATACCGGGAAGGAATGTAACTGACGTTCTACAAAAGTCGGGATATAATGATGAAACAGTATAAGACACTGATGAGGCCATAACTGGAATATGGTGTGCAGCTCTGGTCACATTACAGGAAGGATGTAATTGCTCTGGTGAAAGTGCAGAGATTTACTAGGATGTTGCCAGGCTGGAGAATTGTAGCTACAAGCAGAGATTGAAGAGGTTGGGGTTGTTTTCTTGGAACAGAGAAGGCTGGAGGGTAACACGATTGAGGTATACAGAATTGGGAGGGGGAATGAGAGAGTAGACATAAGGAACCTGTTTCCCTCAGCGGAGAATTCAAAAACTAGAGGTCACTGATTCAAGCTAAGTGGCAGAAGGATTAGAGGAGACATGAGGAAGAACTATTTTATGCAAAGGGTGGTGGGTGTCTGGAATTAGCTGCCTGAGTTGGCGGTAGAGGCAGAGACACTAAACTCTTTTAAAAAGTACTTGGATCTGCACCTTAAGTGCTGTAAGCTACAGGGCTCAGGGTCGGATGCAGGAAGGTGGGATTAGAAAGGACACCTGGGTGTCCTTGGGCTGGCATGGACAAGATGAGCTGAATTGCCTCCTTTTGTGCTGTATTCCTTGAAGGAGATTTGTGGAGACCAGTGGCATCAGTCAGATATCCCAAATACTCAAGGGAATTCACACTTGTCCTTCTTGGCTCTGGCCAGTTTTCCAATGTCTGGAGATTGGCATCCAGGTTTCAGAGATGTTCCTCTTTGTCTCTTCCAGAGACTGGGATGTTACCCAGACAGAGTGAACCCACTCAGTCCACTCCGGATCTGATCCATTGCTCTTTGAAATAGTACAGGAGCTGAGGTGATAGCAAACAGTGATCTTCGATACCGGAATAAGGCTTTGTGTTCTGATTGTCGGAAGTTCCTGTGACTGTTTGTCCCCATTCATGTGTAAGTGAGCCTGGCTCAGGTTAATCTGCTGAAGGGTTAGCCTCCTGCCAATCCCACGGGGTAGGTTTTCAATGTGGAGCGGCAGCTTCTGTTCTGCATCGAACACTGGATTCATGGTGATCGTGAAGTCTCTGCAAATCCTTTCGGATCTGTCATCCTTGATGACTGGAATGGCAGGATTGAGATATGAAGAGAGTCTGGGCTTGTACTCACTGGAGTTTAGAAGAATGAGAGGGGATCTCATAGAAACATTTAAAATTCTGATGGGACTGGACAGCTAGATGCGGGAAGAATGTTCCCAGTGTTGGGGAAGTGCAGAACTAGGGAGTCACACTCTAAGAATAAGGGGTAAGTCATTCAGGACTGAGATGGGGAAGAACTTCTTCACTCAGAGTTGTGAACCTGTAGAATTCTCTACCTCAGAAAGCTGTTGGAGCCAGTTCATTAGAAATGTTCAAGAGGGAGCTGGACATGGCTCTTGTGGCTAAAGGGATCAAGGGGTACGGAGAGAAAGTGGGAGTGGGATACTGAAACTACATGATCAGCCATGATCATATTGAATGGTAGTGCAGGCTCGAAGGGCCAAATGGCCTCTCCTGCTGCTATTTTCTGCTTCTCTGTTACTATTACTGACACTGCCTTTACTATTTAATGGGCTGTCTTTAACTTCTGTGCTGTCTTCAACCTTCTCTTCTGTCTTATGACTGCTTTGGATCCCATTCCCACTCCCACCCCTGTCACACTAGTTTAAACCCTCCCGAGAGGCTCGAGCTAATCTCCAGGATGTTGGTCCCCTCCAGTTCAGGTGTAACCCATCCCCCTTGAACAAGTTACCCCTTTCCTAGAGATCCCAATGATCCACAAATCTAAATCCCTGCCTCCTGCACCAGCTCTCAAGTCACACAAACTAATCTTCCTATTCCTACTCTCACTAGCATGAGGCACTGACAGTAGTCCAGAAATTACCACCTTCGATGCCCTGCACTTTAGCCTTCTGCTTAACTCTCTATATTCACACTTCATCCCTTTTTCTATCCATGTCGTTGGTACCAGCAAGGCTTTTGATAAGGTCCCCCATGCAAGACTTCTTGAGAAGGTGAGAGGGCATGGGATCCAAGGGCCTTTGGCCTTGTGGATCCAGAACTGGCTTGCCTGCAGAAGGCAGAGAGTGGTTGTGGATGGGTCTTTTTCGGAATGGAGGTCAGTCACCAGCGGAGTGCCTCAAGGATCTGTTCTGGGACCCTTGCTGTTTGTCATTTTCATAAATGACCTGGATGAGGAAGTGGAGGGATGGGTTAGTAAGTTCGCCGACGATACGAAGGTTGGTGGTGTTGTGGATGATCTGGAGGGATGTCAGAAGTTGCAGCGGGACATAGATAGGATGCAAGACTGGGCGGAGAAGTGGCAGATGGACTTCAACGCGGATAAATGTGTAGTGGCCCATTTTGGCAGAACCAACGGGATGAACGAGTACACTGTCAAGGGTAGGAGTCTTAGTAGTGTTGAAGAGCAGAAGGATCTAGGGGTCCGGGTCCACAGGACTCTTAAATCAGCCTCGCAGGTGGAGGATGTGGTCAAGAAGGCGTATGGTGTACTGGCCTTCATTAATCGAGGGATTGAGTTTAGGAGTCGGGAGATAATGCTGCAACTTTATAAGACCCTGGTCAGACCCCACTTGGAGTACTGTGCGCAGTTCTGGTCGCCTCATTACAGGAAGGATGTGGAAGCTATTGAGAGGGTGCAGAGGAGATTTACAAGGATGTTGCCTGGACTGGGAGGCATGCCTTATGAAGATAGGTTGAGGAAGCTGGGATTCTTCTCCTTGGAGAGACGAAGGTTGAGAGGCGACCTGATAGAGGTTTATAAGATGTTGAGAGGAATAGATAGGGTGGACTCTCAGAGGCTATTTCCCAGGGCTGAAATGGTTGCTACGAGAGGACACAGGATTAAGGTGCTGGGGAGCAGGTACAGAGGAGATGTCAGGGGTAGGTTTTTCACTCAGAGGGTGGTGAGTGAGTGGAATCGGCTGCCATCGGTGGTGGTGGTGGAGGCGAACTCGCTGGGGCCTTTGAGAAGACTTCTGGATGAGTATATGGGATCTAATGGCATTGGGAGTTACAGATAATTATATGGCCTGGTAGGTATGGATATGATCGGTGCAACTTGTGGGCCGAAGGGCCTGTTTGTGCTGTAGTGTTCTATGTTCTATGTACCAATGTGTACAGCAACTTCTGGCTGCTCATCCTCCCACTTAAGAATGTTCTGCAATCGCTCAGAGATGTTCACAGGGTCTGATAATGTGACCTATTCTAACACTGAGACAACTGATTGACAGGGAACATAGATACTGTTCCTCTTAATATACATAAGAACATAAGAAATAGGAGCAGGAGTAGGCCATCTAGCCCTTCGAGCCTGCCCCACCATTCAATAAGATCATGGCTGATCTGTCGCTGCTCAGTTCCACATTCCCGCCCTTTCCCCATAACCCTTAATCCCTTCTCTTATCAAAAACCCATCAACCCGCGTCTTAAAAATATTTAGCGAGGCAGCCTCCACCACTTCAACGGGCAGAGAATTCCAGAGATTCACCACCCTTTGAGTGAAGAAGTTCCTCCTCAACTCCGTTCCAAACCGTCCCCCCTTTATCTTGAGGCTGTGCCCCCTAGTCCTACTGTCCTTTCTGAGCGGGAAGAGTCTCTCCACCTCTATCCTATCCATCCCATTCTTCATCTTATACGTCTCAATAAGATCTCCCCTCATTCTTCTAAACTCTAACGAGTACAAGCTTAGTTTATTCAGCCTCTCCTCATAGTTCAACCCCCTCAACTCCGGTATCAGCCGAGTAAACCTCCTCTGCACTCCCTCAAAGGCCAAAATATCCTTGCGTAAGTAAGGCGACCAAAACTGCACACAGTACTCCAGCTGCGGCCTCACCGATGCCCTATACAGCTGCAGCAAGACCTCCCTGCTTTTATATTCAATCCCCTTCGCTATGAAGGCCAGCATCCCATTTACCTTCCTGACCACTTGCTGCACCTGCAAGCTGGGTTTTTGTGACTCATGCACAAGGACCCCGAGGTCCCTCTGCACCGTCGCCTGCTGCAGTTTTTCGCCACGTAAGTAATAATCCTTCCTACCATTATTCCTACCAAAGTGGACCACCTCACACTTGCCAACATTAAATTCCATTTGCCATTTCCTGGCCCATTCGCCCAGCCTATCTAGATCCTTCTGCAGACTCTCCACACCCTCTGCACAATTTGCCATCCCACCAATCTTGGTGTCATCAGCAAATTTTGACACCATACACTCGGTTCCCTCCTCCAGATCATCTATATAAATGGTAAATAGCTGAGGCCCCAGCACCAACCCCAGGGGCACTCCACTAGTCACCAACCGCCAATTCGAATAGCATCCATTGACCCCCACTCTCTGCCTCCTATTTGACAGCCAATCCTCTATCCACGCTAACACCCTATCCCCAACTCCATGCCCCCTGACTTTCTGTAATAACGTCTTATGAGGTACCTTGTCAAACGCCTTCTGAAAATCATGAAAGACCACATCCACTGGCTCTCCTCTATCCACCGCCCTAGACACATCCTCATAGAACTCCAGTAAATTTGTCAGACACGACTTCTCCTTAATGAAACCGTGCTGCGTCTGCTCTATCAAACAATTCCTCTCAAGATGCCTCGCTATTTTCTCCTTGATCACAGATTCTAACATTTTACCTACAACAGACGTTAAACTAACCGGCCTATAATTCCTTGCCTTTTGCCTGCCACCCTTCTTAAACAACGGCGTAACATTAGCCGTTTTCCGATCTTCCGGCACTTCCCCAGAATCCAGCGACGTCTGGAAAATAATCACCAAGGCATCCACTATCACCTCCGCCATTTCTTTCAGAACCCTTGGATGCATTCCATCCGGTCCTGGGGACTTGTCCACAATCAGCCCCTCCAGTCTGTCGAGCACCACCTCTCTAGTAACAATGATCTCATTCAGGCCCTCCACTCCTACCATCTTTCCATCGCTAACACCCGGCAAATTATTCACGTCCTCCTCCGTGAAGACCGAAACAAAAAAGTTATTCAAGGCCTCAGCCATTTCCCCATCCCCTACCACTAAGTCCCCCCTCTCATCCTCTAAGGGTCCAATGTTTCAATAAAATAACATCATTCCAACAAAATAAACTTGCTCTAAGAATGCTGTGAAATACCTATTGGTACATCTCACACTGATGCTGGTATGTTTAGTAAATTTATTTAGGTTTTTTGAGGATGTAACTGCAGGGCAGATGTGGTAAAATTTGGATTTCCATTTAGTGAGATACCACAAAAAGGTTAATACACACTATAAGTGCTTATGAAGTTTGGGGTGATACATTAGCGTGGATAGAGGATTAGTTAATGGTCAGGTCACAGACTGTGTGTGTTAACAGGACATTTAAAAGTTGGCAGGCTCTAACTAGTGACGTTCCACAGATAATAATGCCTACGACCTCACTATTGGCAATTTATGTTAATGATTAAGGTGGAAAGACAGAGTAATGTATCTCAGTTTGATGATGACAACAAAATTAGATGCAATTGGAAGTGGTGAGGAGGGCACACAGAGACCGTGAAGAGACAGACAGATTAAAGACTGGGCAATAAGTTGACAGATGGAGGGTAACACGGTGAAATATCTGATTGTCTGGTTGTAAGAATAGAAAAACAGAATTTTTTTAAAAGGTGTAAAACTTATAAATGTTGATGTTCAGAGAGACCAGGCTGAGCGCGTAGGCACAGAAAGTACGGCCAATGGTATATTGGTCTCTATTGCAAAGGGTTTGGTGTATTGGAGTAAAGGAGACTTGCTGCAGTTGGATAGAGTTTGGGTGAGATTGCATCTGGAGTAGAAGTGAAAGCTCGAGGGGCCCAAACGTTAACTCCATCCCTCTCTCTCTGTCTATACAGATGGTGACAGGCCAGCTGAATATTTCAGATTTCCAGCATCTGCAGTACATTGCTTTTGCCCAGGAATATTGTGAACAGTTTGTCTAAGGAAAACTGTCCCTGGGGGAGAGGGGGTTTCCTATGATGATGGGTTGAGTATATTGGGTGTGTCTCTAGAGTTTAGAATTCCTCCTGATCTCTGTCTTACTGCAGAGTTTGGGAAGGGAGGGAGGAGGTTGAGAGGGGAGGAGGTGAGGGATGTCGGGGGGGGGGGGTGGGAGTGTGTGTGGGGGGGGGGGTATACGGGCTCAGGATAATGGGCCAATGATTTTAGCTGGGATGAGAGGACATTGCTCAGGAATCTTTGGCGTTCTCTCTCCTGAAGGCTGCCGATGTTCCAGTTCTGTTTGAGACTGGGATGGGTGAATCATGGCCTCTTGGGGGAATGCAGGGTTCTGGGGAATGGGCAGGAAAATGGAGCTGGAACCAAGATCAGCCATGATGGTAATAACATCCGGTCTGGAGGGCATTCGCTGTGAGGTTGGAGAAACTCGGTTTGTTCTCACTGGGGCGACGGAGGTTGAGGGGAGACCTGACAGAAATCTACAAGATTACGGGATGTATGGACAGAGTGGATAGTCAGAAGCTTTTCCCCAGGGAGGAAGAGTCAATTACTCTGGGGCACAGGTTTAAGGTGTGAGGGGCAAGGTTTAAAGGAGATGTAAGAGGCAGGTTTTACACAGAGAGGGTGGTGAGTGCCTGGAACTCGCTGCCCGGGGAAGTGGTGGGAGCAGGTACAATACGGCATTTAAGGGGCAATTAGATGAATCCATGAATAGGATGGGAATGGAAGGATACGGATTCTATAAGTGCGTACGGTTGTAGTTTAGGCAGACATCATGGTGGGTGCAGGTTTGGAGGGCTGAAGGTTCTGTTCCTGTGCTGTACTGGTCTTTTTTCTTTGATACAGGAGACATCATTTCCATGATGGGAGGCACGGTGGGTTAGCACTGCTGCCTCACAGCACTAGGGACCGGGGTTCAATTCCCGGTTTGGGTCACTGTCTGTGTGGAGTCTGCATGTTCTCCCCGTGTCTGCGTGGGTTTTCTCCGGGTGCTCCAGTTTCCTCCCACAGTTTGAAAGATGTGCTGGTCAGGTGGATTGGTCATGTGAAATTCTCCCTCAGTGTATCTGAACAGGTGCCAGAGTGCGGCGACTAGGGATTTTCACAGTAACTTCATTGCAGTGTTAATGTAAGCCTACTTGTGACACTAATAAAATAAAGATTGGATGGCCTGAATGGCTTTCTCCTGTTGCTGATGTTCCTCCCACACCATCAGTCTTGTTCCAGGTCGTCTGGTTGTGGGTAACCCTGGCAGTGAGCCTGGTTCCAAGCCCACCCTGGGCCATCATGTCCCTGTTAGGGGTATAATCAGGCTCTCTGTTGCCCCTGTAAGGAGTATATTCTCACCATTGCCACTGTGGGGGGTATAATCTCTCCCCTGTTGACAGTATATTATCTCCTTGCCCTGGTTAGGGGAATATTCTCACTTCCTTTCCCTGTTGGGGCTGTAATATCTCTAACTGCCCCTTATGGGGTTGTAATATCTCTAACTGCCCCTATTGGGGTTGTAATATCTCTAACTGCCCCTGCCAGGGTGTAATATCTCTAACTGTCCCTGTTGGGGTTGTAATATCTCTAACTGCCCCTGTCGGGGCTGTAATATCTCTAACTGCCCCTGTCGGGGGTGTAATATCTCTAACTGTCCCTGTTGGGGTTGTAATATCTCTAACTGCCCCTTATGGGGTTGTAATATCTCTAACTGCCCCTGTCAGGGTGTAATATCTCTAACTGTCCCTGTTGGGGTTGTAATATCTCTAACTGCCCCTATTGGGGTTGTAATATCTCTAATTGCCCCTGTTGGGGCTGTAATATCTCTAACTGCCCCTGTTGGGGTTGTAATATCTCTAACTGCCCCTGTCGGGGGTGTAATATCTCTAACTGCCCCTGTTGGGGCTGTAATATCTCTAACTGCCCCTGTCGGGGCTGTAATATCTCTAACTGCCCCTGTCGGGGCTGTAATATCTCTAACTTCCCCTGTCGGGGCTGTAATATCTCTAACTGCCCCTGTCATAAGAACATAAGAACATAAGAAATAGGAGCAGGAGTAGGCCATCTGGCCCTTCGAGCCTGCCCCGCCATTCAATAAGATCATGGCTGATCTGTCGTGACTCAGCTCCACCTTCCCGCCCTCTCCCCATAACCCTTAATCCCTTCTCTTATCAAAAACCCATCAACCCGTTTCTTAAAAATATTTAGCGAGGCAGCCTCCACCACTTCAACGGGCAGAGAATTCCAGAGATTCACCACCCTTTGAGTGAAGAAGTTCCTCCTCAACTCTGTTCTAAACCGCCCCCCCTTTATCTTGAGGCTGTGCCCCCTAGTCCTACTGTCTTTTTTGAGCGGGAAGAGTCTCTCCACCTCTATCCTATCCATCCCATTCATCATCTTATACGTCTCAATGAGATCTCCCCTCATTCTTCTAAACTCTAACGAGTACAAGCCTAGTTTATTCAGCCTCTCCTCATAGCTCAATCCCCTCAACTCCGGTATCAGCCGAGTAAACCTCCTCTGCACTCCCTCCAGGGCCAAAACATCCTTGCGCAGGTGCGGCGCCCAAAACTGCACACAGTACTCCAGCTGCGGCCTCACCAATGCCCTATACAGCTGCAGCAAGACCTCCCTACTTTTATATTCAATCCCCTTCGCTATGAAGGCCAGCATCCCATTCGCCTTCCTGACCACCTGCTGCACCTGCAAGCTGGGTTTTTGCGACTCATGCTGCCCCTGTCGGGGCTGTAATATCTCTAACTGCCCCTGTCGGGGCTGTAATATCTCTAACTGCCCCTGTCAGGGCTGTAATATCTCTAACTGCCCCTCTCGGGGCTGTAATATCTCTAACTGCCCCTCTCGGGGCTGTAATATCTCTAACTGCCCCTGTCAGGGCTGTAATAACTCTAACTGCCCCTGTCGGGGCTGTAATATCTCTAACTGCCCCTGTAGGGGTATATTCTCCCTCTTTCTTGCCCCTATAGCAGAATACCCTGACCCCCTTTTGGGGTTTACTCTCTCTCTGTCTTGCTCTAGTAGAGGTTCTCTCTCTCTCCCCCTGCAGAGATGGAGTACACTCTCTCCCCTTGTGTAGGGTACACTTTCCCCCTATATGGGGTACTCTCTCCCCCCCCACCCCCTGGTCTGGAGTATAGTCTTCCCCTGTATGGGGTAAAATCTTCCCCTACATGAGGCATACACTCCCCGTATAGGGTGTAGACTCTCCCTCTGTGTAGGGTACACTCTCCCCCTGTAGGGGTAAACTCTCCCCCTGTAGAAGGTACACTTTACCCTTATATGGGGTTCACTTTTCCCCTGTATGGAGTACACTCTCCCCTGTAGGGGTACACTCTCCGATACCTATGTGGGTTATATTCTCTCTCCTGTGTGGGGTGCACTCTCTCCCTGTATGGGGTACATTCTCCCCATTAGTGTGAGGTATACTCTCCCCCTGTATGGGGTAGAATCCCCCTACATGAGGTATACCCTGTGTGGGGTTCACTCTCCCAATGAGTGGGGTGCACTCTCCCTCTCTGTAGGGTACACTCTCTCCTTGTGTAGGGTACATTCTACCCCTGTATGGGGTACACTCTCCCCCCATATGAGGTACTACTCTCCCCCTGTGTAAGGTACACTCTACCCCTGTATGGGGTACACTCTCCCCCCTGTGTGGGGTACACTGTGCCCACTGTATAGGATACACTCTGCCCCCTGTGTGGGATACATTCTGTGTGGGGTACATACTTCCCCTGTGTGGGTACACTCTCCCCCCTGTGTGGGATATATTCTGTGTGGGAGAGTGTACCTGTGCGGAGTACACTCTCCCTCTATGTGGGGTACACACTTCCCCTGTGTGGGTACACTCTCCCCCCTGTGTGGGTACACTCTCCCCCCATATGAGGTACACTCTTCCCCTCATAGAGTCACAGAGGTTTACAGCACGGAAACAGGCCCTACGGCCCAACCTGTCCATGCCCCCCTTTTTTTAAAACCTAATTTAATTCTAATTGTCCACATTTGGCCCATATCCCTCGATACCCATCTTACCCATGTAACTATCTAAATGTCTTTTAAAAGACAGAATTATACCCACCTCTACTACTGCCTCTGGCAGTTCGTTCCAGACACTCACCACCCTGTGTGTGAAAATATTTTTTGTATCTCTCCCCTCTCACCTTAAACCTGTGCCCTCGAGTTTTAGACTCCCCTAACTTTAGGGGAAAAGATACTGACTATCTAGCTGATCTGTGCCCCTCATTATTTTATAGACCTCTATAAGATCACCCCTCAGCCTCCTACACTCCAGAGAAAAAAGTCCCAGTCTATCCCAGCCTCTCCTTATAACTCAATCCATCAAGTCCCGGTAACATCCTAGTAAATCTTTTCTGCACTCTTTCTAGTTTAATAGTCCTTTCTATAATAGGGTGACCAGAATTGTCCACAGTATTCCAAGTGTGGCCTTACCAATGTCTTGTACAACTTCAACAAGACGTCCCAACTCCTATATTCAATGTTCTAACTGATGAAACCAAGCATGCCGAATGCCTTCTTCACCACTCTGTCCACCTGTGACTCCATTTTCAAGGAGCTATGAACATGTACCCCTAGATCTCTTTGTTCTGTAACTCTCCCCATTAATTGAGTAAGTCCTGCCCTGGTTCAGTCTACCAAAATGCATCACCTCACATTTGTCTAAATTAAATTCCATCTGCCATTCGTCAGTCCACTGGCCCAATTGATCAAGATCCCGCTCACTGTCCACTATGCCACTAATCTTGGTGTCATCTGCAAACTTACTAACCATTCCCCCTATATTCTCATCCAAACCATTAATATAAATGACAAATAACAGTGGGCCCAGCACTGATCCCTGAGGCACACCGCTAGTCACAGGCCTCCAGTTTGAAAAACAATCCTCTGCAACCACCCCCTGGCTTCTGTTAAGAAGCCAATTTTGTATCCATTTAGATCCCTCACCCTGGATCCCGTGAGATTTAACTTTATGGAACAACCTACCATGCGGTACCTGTATGAGGTACTCTCAGCCCACCGTACGGGGTACAGTTTCTCCCATAAGGGGTACACTCCCCTGTGTGGGGTACACTTTCCCCCAGTATGCAGTATACTTTCCCCCTGTGTGAGGTACACTCTCTCCCTATCTGGGGTACACTCTGCCCCCTGTATGGGATATACACTCTGCCTCCTATGTGGGGTACATTCTCCCTGTGTGGGGTACAGTCTCCCCCTGTGTGGGGTATACTCTCTCCCCCTGTGTGGGTATACTGTCTCCCCCTATATCTCCCCGTGTATAGTACATTCCTCCTCTGTAGGGGTACACACTCTGTTCCATGTGTGGGATACACTCTCCACCAGTTGGGGTACACACTCCCTGGGCTGGGGTACACTCTCCCCCCGGGCTGGGGTACACTCTCCCGCTGGGTTGGGGCACATTCTCCCCCTGGGTTGGGGTACACACTACCCGTGGGTGGGGTACACTCTCCCCCCCCCCCGGGTTTGGGTACACTCCCCCGGGTTTGGGGTACTCTCCCCCTGGGTTGGGATACAATCTCCCGGGTTTGGGTACATTCCCCCGGGTTTGGGGTACTCTCCCCCTGGGTTGGGGTACACTCTCCCGGGATGGGGTACACTCCCCCACGTTTAGGGTACTCTCGGCCCAGGTTTGGGGTACACTCCTTTGGGTTTGGGGTACACTCCCCCCAGGTTTGGGGTACACTCTCCCCCCGGATTTGGGGTACACTATCCCCCCGGGTTTGGGGTACTCTCCCCAGTGGGGTTTGGGATACTCCCCCAGGTTTGGGGTACACTCTCCCCCAGGTTTGGGGTACACTCCTGGGTTTGGGGTACTCTTCCCCTGGGGTTTGTGGTACACTCTCCTCGGGTTTGGGGTACTCTCCCCCTAGGGTTTGGGGTGCACCCCTGGGTTTGGGGTACACTCTCCACCCCCAGGTTTGGGGTACACTCCCGGGTTTGGGATACACTTCCCCCCGGGTTTGGGGTACTCTCCCTCCGGGTTTGGGGTACACTACCCGCCCCCAGGTTTGGAGTACACTACCCCCCTGGGTTTGGGGTACACTCCCCCCCCGGGTTTGGTATACACTCCCTCTGGGTTTGGGGTACTTCCCCCTTGGGTTTGGGGTACACTCTCCCCTCCCGGGTTTGGGGTACCCTCCCCTGGGTTTGGGGTACACACACCCCCCCCGGGTTTGGGGTTCTCCCCCCCCGGGTTTGGGGTTCTCCCCCCCGGGTTTGGGGTAAACTCTCCCCCCCCCCCGGGTTTGGCGTACACTCTCCCCCCCGGGTTTGGGGTACACTCTCCCCCCCGGGTTTGGGGTACTCCTCCCTGGGTTTGGGTTACACTCCCCCTGGGTTTGGGGTACACTCTCCCCGGATTTGGGGTACACTCTCACCCCCTGGGTTTGGGGTACTCCCCCCGGGTTTGGGGTACACTCTCTCCCCCCCCGGGTTTGGGGTACTCCCCCCGGGTTTGGGGTACACTCTCCCCCGGGTTTGGGGTACACTCTCCCTCCCCCCGGGTTTGGGGTACACTCTCCCTCCCCCCGGGTTTGGGGTACTCTCTCCCTCCCCCGGGTTTGGGGTACACTCCCCCGGGTTTGGGGTACACTCCCCCCGGGTTTGGGGTACACTCCCCCCGGGTTTGGGGTACACTCTCCCCCCCCTGGGTTTGGGGTACTCCCCCCCAGGTTTGGGGTACACTCCCCCCGGGTTTGGGGTACATTCTCCCCGGGTTTGGGGTACTCCCCCCCGGGTTTGGGGTATACCCCCCCCCGCGGGTTTGGGGTACACTCCTCCCGGGTTTGGGTACACTCCCCCGGGTTTGGGGTACAATCCCCCCGGGTTTGGGGTACACTCTCCCCCTCCCCGGGTTTGGGGTACACTCCCCCCGGGTTTGGGGTACACTCCCCCGGGTTTGGGGTACACTCCCCCCCGGGTTTGGGGTAAACTCCCCCAGGTTTGGGGTACACTCCCCCCGGGTTTGGGGTACACTCCCCCCCGGGTTTGGGGTACACTCCCCCGGGTTTGGGGTACACTCCCCCCGGGTTTGGGGTACACTCCCCCCGGGTTTGGGGTACACTCCCCCCGGGTTTGGGGTACTCTCCCCCGGGTTTGGGGTACACTCCCCCCGGGTTTGGGGTACACTCCCCCGGGTTTGGGGTACTCTCCCCCCGGGTTTGGGGTACACTCCCCCCGGGTTTGGGGTACACTCCCCCGGGTTTGGGGTACACTCCCCCCGGGTTTGGGGTACACTCCCCCCGGGTTTGGGGTACACTCCCCCCGGGTTTGGGGTACTCTCCCCCCGGGTTTGGGGTACACTCCCCCCGGTTTTGGGGTACTCTCCCCCCGGGTTTGGGGTACACTCCCCCCGGGTTTGGGTACACTCCCCCCGGGTTTGGGGTACTCTCCCCCCGGGTTTGGGGTACACTCCCCCCGGGTTTGGGGTACAGTCTCCCCCCGGGTTTGGGGTACACTCTCCCCGGGTTTGGGGTACACTCCCCCCCGGGTTTGGGGTACACTCCCCCCGGGTTTGGGGTACACTCCCCCCGGGTTTGGGGTACACTCCCCCGGGTTTGGGGTACACTCTCCCCGGGTTTGGGGTACACTCTCCCCCGGGTTTGGGGTACACTCCCCCCGGGTTTGGGGTACAGTCTCCCCCCGGGTTTGGGGTACACTCTCCCCGAGTTTGGGTACACTCCCCCCGGGTTTGGGGTACACCCCCCCGGGTTTGGGGTACACCCCCCCGGGTTTGGGGTACACTCTCCCCGGGTTTGGGGTACACTCTCCCCCCGGGTTTGGGGTACTCCCCCCCGGGTTTGGGGTATACCCCCCCCCGCGGGTTTGGGGTACACTCCTCCCGGGTTTGGGGTACACTCCCCCGGGTTTGGGGTACAATCCCCCCGGGTTTGGGGTACACTCTCCCCCTCCCCGGGTTTGGGGTACACTCCCCCCGGGTTTGGGGTACACTCCCCCCGGGTTTGGGGTACACTCCCCCCCGGGTTTGGGGTACACTCCCCCCAGGTTTGGGGTACACTCCCCCCCGGGTTTGGGGTACACTCCCCCCCGGGTTTGGGGTACACTCCCCCCGGGTTTGGGGTACACTCCCCCGGGTTTGGGGTACACTCCCCCGGGTTTGGGGTACACTCCCCCCGGGTTTGGGGTACACTCCCCCGGGTTTGGGGTACTCTCCCCCCGGGTTTGGGGTACACTCCCCCCGGGTTTGGGGTACACTCCCCCGGGTTTGGGGTACTCTCCCCCCGGGTTTGGGGTACACTCCCCCCGGGTTTGGGGTACACTCCCCCGGGTTTGGGGTACACTCCCCCCGGGTTTGGGGTACACTCCCCCCGGGTTTGGGGTACACTCCCCCCGGTTTGGGGTACACTCCCCCCGGGTTTGGGGTACTCTCCCCCCGGGTTTGGGGTACACTCCCCCCGGTTTTGGGGTACTCTCCCCCCGGGTTTGGGGTACACTCCCCCCCGGGTTTGGGGTACACTCCCCCGGGTTTGGGGTACTCTCCCCCCGGGTTTGGGGTACACTCCCCCCGGGTTTGGGGGTACAGTCTCCCCCGGGTTTGGGGTACACTCTCCCCGGGTTTGGGGTACACTCCCCCCCGGGTTTGGGGTACACTCCCCCCGGGTTTGGGGTACACTCCCCCCGGGTTTGGGGTACACTCCCCCCGGGTTTGGGGTACACTCCCCCCGGGTTTGGGGTACACTCTCCCCCGGGTTTGGGGTACACTCCCCCCGGGTTTGGGGTACAGTCTCCCCCCGGGTTTGGGGTACACTCTCCCCGGGTTTGGGGTACACTCCCCCCGGGTTTGGGGTACACCCCCCCGGGTTTGGGGTACACCCCCCCGGGTTTGGGGTACACTCTCCCCGGGTTTGGGGTACACTCTCCCCCCGGGTTTGGGTACTCCCCCCGGGTTTGGGGTACACTCCCCCCCGGGTTTGGGGTACACTCCCCCCGGGTTTGGGGTACACTCCCCCCCGGGTTTGGGGTACACTCCCCCGGGTTTGGGGTACACTCCCCCCGGGTTTGGGGTACACTCCCCCCGGGTTTGGGGTACTCTCCCCCCGGGTTTGGGGTACACTCCCACCGGTTTTGGGGTACTCTCCCCCCGGGTTTGGGGTACACTCCCCCCGGGTTTGGGGTACACTCCCCCGGGTTTGGGGTACTCTCCCCCGGGTTTGGGTACACTCCCCCCGGGTTTGGGGTACACTCCCCCCGGGTTTGGGGTACAGTCTCCCCCCGGGTTTGGGGTACACTCCCCCCGGGTTTGGGGTACACTCCCCCCGGGTTTGGGGTACAGTCTCCCCCGGGTTTGGGGTACACTCCCCCCGGGTTTGGGGTACACTCCCCCCGGGTTTGGGGTACACTCTCCCCCGGGTTTGGGGTACACTCCCCCCGGGTTTGGGGTACACTCTCCCCCCGGGTTTGGGGTACACTCTCCCCCCGGGTTTGGGGTACACTCTCCCCCGGGTTTGGGGTACACTCCCCCCGGGTTTGGGGTACACTCTCCCCCCGGGTTTGGGGTACACTCTCCCCCCGGGTTTGGGGTACTCTCCCCCCGGGTTTGGGGTACACTCCCCCGGGTTTGGGGTACACTCTGCGCTATATTTAGCGGCTGCGGGAGTTTTCCTGACGTGTAGCAGTGCGCACTGAGTGGGTTGAAGGGATTCGCTCTCAGCCTCCGGGAGCTCCGCTGCCTCTCGCTATAAAAGCGGCTCCGGGAAGCGGATCCTCGCCTTTCGCTGCTGCCGCCCTCGGAGCCACAAGCTGGAGCCCGGAGCCCGGAGCCGGAGCCCGGAGCCCGAGAGCCCGGTGCCCGGAGCCCGGTGCCCGGAGCCCGGAGCCCGGTGCCCGGTGCCCGGAGCCCGGAGCCCGAGAGCCCGGAGCCCGGAGCCACAAGCTGGAGCCCCGCTCCCGGATTGAGGGGAGTCGCTGCTCGGGACATTACGGTAAGATCACGGCGGCTTCTCCGCCTCCCGCCGCACGTGGGATCCGGGATCGGGGGATCCGGGAGCACGGGACAGGGATCGGGGGATCCGGGGACAGGATTGGCTGCTTTGGGGGGTTGATGGTCAGACAGAGATCCGATTGGAGGGCGGCCAGAGAGATCCGGGATCCGGATTGGTGATGGGAGCAGATTTAGAGTTGGGATCCGTGGGAATCTGATGGGATCGGTCGGATGCGGGTTGTGAATGGGGAGGTGGATCCTGTTTGGAGTTTGGGATTGGTTGCTCCGGAATCCTCGGGGATCTGTTGGTGATCTCAGTGTGAACTTTCCCAGTCCCGATCCCGGATTCCCGCAGATTCAGAGAGTCAGTGGATCCGAATCCTTCCGGGTCTAACCCCGGGTCAGTGTGTGGGTGTGTTGAGGATTAGTGTATGAGTCAGTGTGTGTGGGTGTGTGTATGGGTCAGCGTGTGGGTGTGTGTATGGGTCAGCGTGTGGGTGTGTGTATGGGTCAGTGTGTGGGTGTGTGTGTGGGTCAGTGTGTGAGTGTGTTGAGGATTAGTGTATGAGTCAGTGTGTGTGGGTGTGTGTATGGGTCAGCGTGTGGGTGTGTGTATGGGTCAGCGTGTGGGTGTGTGTATGGGTCAGTGTGTGGGTGTGTGTGTGGGTCAGTGTGTGAGTGTGTTGAGGATTAGTGTATGAGTCAGTGTGTGTGGGTGTGTGTATGGGTCAGCGTGTGGGTGTGTGTATGGGTCAGTGTGTGGGTGTGTGTGTGGGTCAGTGTGTGAGTGTGTTGAGGATTAGTGTATGAGTCAGTGTGTGTGGGTGTGTGTATGGGTCAGCGTGTGGGTGTGTGTATGGGTCAGTGTGTGGGTGTGTGTGTGGGTCAGTGTGTGAGTGTGTTGAGGATTAGTGTATGAGTCAGTGTGTGTGGTGTGTGTATGGGTCAGTGTGTGGGTGTGTGTATGGGTCAGTGTGTGGGTGTGTGTGTGGGTCTGTGTGTGTATGTGTTGAGGATTAGTGTATGAGTCAGTGTATGTGGGTGTGTGTATGGGTCAGTGTGTGGGTGTGTGTATGGGTCAGTGTGTGGGTGTGTGCGTGGGTCTGTGTGTGTATGTGTTGAGGATTAGTGTATGAGTCAGTGTGTGTGGGTGTGTGTATGGGTCAGTGTGTGTGTGTGTGTGTGGATCAGTGTGTGTGTGTGGATCAGTGTGTGTGTGTGGGTCAGTGTGTGGGTGTGTGTAAGGATTAGTGTATGAGTCAGTGTGTGGGTGTGTGTGTGGGTCAGTATGTGTGTGGGTGTGTAAGGATTAGTGTATGAGTCAGTATGTGGGTGGGTGTGTGGGTGTGTGTGTGGGTCAGTGTGTGTGTGGGTGTGTAAGGATTAGTGTATGAGTCAGTATGTGGGTCAGTGTGTGGGTGGGTGTGTGGGTCAGTGTGTGGGTGGGTGTGTGGGTCAGTGTGTGGGTTGTGTGTGTGTGGGTCAGTGTGGGTGTGTAAGGATTAGTTTGAGTCAGTGTGTGGGTCAGTGTGTGGGTGGGTGTGTGGGTCAGTGTGTGGGTGTGTGTGTGTGGGTCAGTGTGGGTGTGTAAGGATTAGTTTATGAGTCAGTGTGTGGGTCAGTGTGTGGGTGGGTGTGTGGGTCAGTGTGTGGGCTGTTGGTAAATTGAGCACAGTTGAGGTTTGAGAGGCTGAATTGGAAATTTGGGAATTTGCAGGGATTTGGATTTCACTCAATCCTGGAATCCAGGTGGATTTTAAACAGATTCCATTGGGAACTAGGAGCCAGGAATCAAACTGAACTTAACTCCAGGAGCCAGAGACTTTCACAACAGGTGAATCCCGGTCCAGATCCCAGGATCTGCCTCTGCTGGAACAAGTCTGGGTTGTTGGGCACAGTCCCTGACTCCAGTTCCACATTGGGGGGGGGGGGGGTGAAGAACAGGCTGTAATCTCTCATTATCTGTACCCCCAGGGGCAATTACACCCAGGGGGTGATTGTATAGAGAAGGGCAAGATAACAGATTGCAAACATCCTCCTGGATCTTTCTGATGTTGGTGGAGGAATAAAAATTGCTGAGGTCAAAGAGAACTTTTCTTCAAATACTGTCTTGTTTATATTTCCTTGAGAGAGCTCCATATCTATCCACAAAACAATTCTGACAGTGCGGCGCTCCCTCAGCACTGACCCTCTGACACACAGTGAGCACGTGCTGACAGTGCGGCACTCCCTCAGACTGACCCTCTGACAGTGCGGCACTCCCTCAGCACTGACCCTCTGACAGTGCAGCACTCCCTCAGCACTGACCCTCTGACAGTGCGGCACTCCCCCAGCACTGACCCTCTGACAGTGCGGCACTCCCCCAGCACTGACCCTCTGACAGTGCGGCTCTCCCTCAGCACTGACCCTCTGACAGTGTGGCACTCCCTCAGCACTGACCCTCTGACAGTGCGGCGCTCCCCCAGCACTGACCCCCTGACGGTGCGGCACTCCCTCAGCACTGACCCTCTGACAGTGCGGCGCTCCCTCAGCACTGACCCTCTGACAGTGCGGCACTCCCTCAGCACTGACCCTCTGACGGTGCGGCACTCCCTCAGCACTGACCCTCTGACAGTGCGGTACTCCCTCAGCACTGACCCTCTGACAGTGCGGCACTCCCTCAGCACTGACCCTCTGACAGTGCGGCACTCCCTCAGCACTGACCCTCTGACAGTGCGGCACTCCCTCAGCACTGACCCTCTGACAGTGCGGCACTCCCTCAGCACTGACCCTCTGACAGTGCGGCACTCCCTCAGCACTGACCCCTCTGACAGTGCGGCACTCCCTCAGCACTGACCCTCTGACAGTGCGGCACTCCCTCAGCACTGACCCTCTGACGGTGCGGCACTCCCTCAGCACTGACCCTCTGACGGTGCGGCACTCCCTCAGCACTGACCCTCTGACAGTGCGGCACTCCCTCAGCACTGACCCTCTGACAGTGCGGCACTCTCCCAGCACTGACCCCCTGACGGTGCGGCGCTCCCCCAGCACTGACCCCCTGACAGTGCGGCGCTCCCCCAGCACTGACCCTCTGACGTCCCAGTACATTAGTGAGGGAGTGCTGCACTATCAGACTGGATTACATACTCTAGTGCCTGGAGTAGAATTTGGACTCAGACTTGAGGGGGAGCGAGGAAGGATGGAGTGAGGGTGAAGAGGCTGAGGGAGGAGCTACGATAGGTTGAGGCAGTCATGGAGGAGGTGGAGTGAGAGGATAGAGTGTATCAGAGAAATAAGGAGTTTGTGGAGGCTGTTTAATAAGCAATGGAGGGTTTTGGTAAAAGGGGATTTAAGAGTGGGGGGGTGTTGGGGGTTTAGAGTTGGGGGGGGTGGGGGGGGTGTGGGGGTTTAGAGTGGGGGGGGTGTTGGGGGTTTAGAGTGGGGGGGGTGTGGGGGTTTAGAGTGGGGGGGTGTTGGGGGTTTAGAGTGGGGGGGGTGTGGGGGTTTAGAGTTGGGGGGGGTGGGGGGGGTGTGGGGGTTTAGAGTGGGGGGGGTGTTGGGGGTTTAGAGTGGGGGGGGTGTGGGGGTTTAGAGTGGGGGGGTGTTGGGGTTTAGAGTGGGGGGGGTGTGGGGGTTTAGAGTGGGGGGGTGTTGGGGGTTTAGAGTGGGGGGGGTGTTGGGGGTTTAGAGTGGGGGGGGTGTTGGGGGTTTAGAGTGGGGGGTGTTGGGGGTTTAGAGTGGGGGGAGTGTTGGGGGTTTAGAGTGGGGGGAGTGTTGGGGGTTTAGAGTGGGGGGAATGTTGGGGGTTTAGAGTGGGGGGGGTGTTGGGGGTTTAGAGTGGGGGGGTGTTGGGGGTTTAGAGTGGGGGGGGGTGTTGGGGGTTTAGAGTGGGGGGGGTGTGGGGGTTTAGAGTGGGGGGGGTGTGGGGGTTTAGAGTGGGGGGGGTGTGTGGGGTTTAGAGTGGAGGGGGGTGTGGGGGTTTAGAGTGGTGGGGGTTTAGAGTGGGGGGTGTGGGGGTTTAGAGTGGGGGAGGGTGTGGGGGTTTAGAGTGGGGGAGGGGTGTGGGGGTTTAGAGTGGGAGAGGGTGTGGGGGTTTAGAGTGGGGGGGTGTGGGGGTTTAGAGTTGGGGGGGGTGGGGGGGTGTGGGGGTTTAGAGTGGGGGGGTGTTGGGGTTTAGAGTGGGGGGGGTGTGGGGGTTTAGAGTGGGGGGGTGTGGGGGTTAGAGTGGGGGGTTGTGGGGGTTTAGAGTGGGGGGTGTGGGGGTTTAGAGTTGGGGGGTGGGGGGGTGGGGGGGTGTGGGTGTTTAGAGTGGGGGGGGTGTGGGGGTTTAGAGTGGGGGGGGTGTGGGGGTGTTTAGAGTGGGGGGGGGTGTGGGTGTTTAGAGTGGGGGGGGTGTGGGGGTTTAGAGTGGGGGGGGTGTGGGGGTTTAGAGTGGGGGGGGGGTGTGGGGGTTAGTAGGTGGGGGGGGTGTGGGTGTTTAGAGTGGGGGGGGTGTGGGTGTTTAGAGTGGGGGGGTGTGGGTGTTTAGAGTGGGGGGGTGTGGGTGTTTAGAGTGGGGGGGTGTGGGTGTTTAGAGTGGGGGGGTGTGGGTGTTTAGAGTGGGGGGGTGTGGGTGTTTAGAGTGGGGGGGTGTGGGTGTTTAGAGTGGGGGGGTGTGGGTGTTTAGAGTGGGGGGGGGTGTGGGTGTTTAGAGTGGGGGGGTGTGGGTGTTTAGAGTGGGGGGGGTGTGGGTGTTTAGAGTGGGGGGGTGTGGGTGTTTAGAGTGGGGGGGTGTGGGTGTTTAGAGTGGGGGGGTGTGGGGGTTTAGAGTGGGGGGGTGTGGGGGTTTAGAGTGGGGGGGTGTGGGGGTTTAGAGTGGGGGGGGGTGTGGGTGTTTAGAGTGGGGGGGGTGTGGGTGTTTAGAGTGGGGGGGGTGTGGGTGTTTAGAGTGGGGGGGGTGTGGGTGTTTAGAGTGGGGGGGGTGTGGGTGTTTAGAGTGGGGGGGTGTGGGGGTTAAGTGTGTGGGTGGTGAAGGAGTTAAGCGGAGGTTAAGTGTGGATGTTCAGTGGGGTTTGAGTGTGGGATTGAGTTGTGGGTGATGGGGGATTGAGTGTGTTGGGGATTAGAGTGGGGCTCAGTGGGATTGAGTGTGTGGGTTCAGTGTGGGTGTTAAAGGTTCAGTGTGATGGGGGTTAGAGTGGGAGTTGAGTGGGGTTCAGTGGGGGATTAACCAGAGGGTTCAGTGTGATGTGGGGGTTGAATGTGGGGTAACTGGAGGGTTCGGTGTGATGTGGGGGTTCGGTGTGGGGGTTAACTGGAGGGTTCAGTGATGGGGGGTTCAGTTGGAGTTCAGTGTGGGGGTTAACCGGGGGGTTCAATGTGATGTGGGGGTTGAATGTGGGGTAACTGGAGGGTTCGGTGTGATGTGGGGGTTCGGTGTGGGGGTTAACTGGAGGGTTCAGTGATGGGGGGTTCAGTTGGAGTTCAGTGTGGGGGTTAACCGGGGGGTTCAATGTGATGTGGGGGGTTGAATGTGGGGTAACTGGAGGGTTCGGTGTGATGTGGGGGTTAACCAGAGGGTTCAGTGTGGGGGGTTAACTAGAGGGTTCAGTGTGGGGGGTTAACCAGAGGGTTCAGTGTGGGGGGTTAACCAGAGGGTTCAGTGATGGGGGGGTTCAGTGTGGGGGTTGACCAGAGGGTTTAGTGTGGGGGTTAACCAGAGGGTTCAGTGTGGGGGGTTAACCAGAGGGTTCAGTGTGGGGGGTTAACCAGAGGGTTCAGTGTGGGGGGTTAACCAGAGGGTTCAGTGTGGGGGGTTAACCAGAGGGTTCAGTGTGGGGGGTTAACCAGAGGGTTCAGTGATGGGGGGGTTAACCGGAGGGTTAAGTGTGGGGGGTTAACTAGAGGGTTCAGTGTGGGGGGTTAACCAGAGGGTTCAGTGTGGGGGGTTAACCAGAGGGTTCAGTGTAATGGGAGGGTTAGAGTGGAGGTTCAGTGTAGGGGTTAACCAGAGGGTTCAGTGTGATTGGGGGGGGGGGTTCAGTGGGAGTTTATTCAGGGTCAGGATAGCTGTGGACTGTTTTCACTGGCATTGCAGAGAGAGGCAGCCTCTGATGCTGAGCAAATTGCGGAGTGTGAGCGTCACTCGCTGCTGATTGCGGCTCGGATCCGCCTTCCCTGGAAAGTGCGTCAAGAAACTGCGTAAAAGAGGCGAAAGCGTCAGTCCCCGGGACCTTGGCTCCAGACTGATTACTGTGTGTGCGCTGGGTAACAGTCTCCAGTCATGGCTACTGGAGGGTGACACAAACAGCGCAACACTCACTCACACACACACACACACACATATAGCGTAACACACACCCACAGACACACATAGTCAGAGAAATATACAGTGTAACACACACACGGAGACCCACACACACTCACTCACAAACACTCACATATTCACACCCTCACTCTCTCCCACTCTCTCAGGCTGGGGGGGGGGGGGGGTTGGGGTGGGGGGGGGGGGGGGGATACAGTCCTATTCCTTCCACTCTGTGCCTTGTTGAATCCAGTTGAGATGATGGCAACTTTTCCCACCAGCTCCATTCTCCAGGTGATATCATTCTCACCCCAGGGTGAGCTCAGAACTGCTACACGGAGTGCAGGGGGAGGGGGAGAGGATCAGGGTGAGCTGGCAGGGGCGGGGGAGGTGGGAATAACACGGCAGATACAGAGCAGAGAGTGTCAGCAAAACTCAAACACTGAGGCTGATCCTCACAGCTGCAAATGATAGCCCCAAATCCCAGTGACTGCAAATCCCACCAGGGACCACTACCCCCTCATTTACCCACAAGATAGCAAAGAGTGGGGTACGGGTCCCACACACACTGACTCTCACTGGGGTACGGGTCCCACACACACTGACTCTCACTGGGGTACAGGTCCCACACACACTGACTCTCACTGGGGTATGGGTCCCACACACACTGACTCTCACTTGGGTACGAGTCCCACACACACTGACTCTCACTGGGGTACGGGTCCCACACACACTGACTCTCACTGGGGTACGGGGTCCCACACACACTGACTCTCACTGGGGTACGGGTCCCACACACACTGACTCTCACTGGGGTACGGATCCCACTCACACTGACCCTCACTGGGGTACGGGGTCCCACACACACTGACTCTCACTGGGGTACGGGTCCCACACACACTGACTCTCACTGGGTACGGCTCCCACACACACTGACTCTCACTGGGGTATAGTTCCACACACACTGACTCTCACTGGGGTACGGGTCCCACACACACTGACTCTCACTGGGGTACGGGTCCCACACACACTGACCCTCACTGGGGTACGAGTCCCACACACACCGACCCTCACTGGGGTACGGGTCCCACACACACTGACTCTCACTGGGGTACGGGTCCCACACACACTGACTCTCACTGGGGTACGGGTCCCACACACACTGACTCTCACTGGGGTACGGGGACCCACACACACTGACTCTCACTGGGGTACGGTCCCACACACACTGACTCTCACTGGGGTACGGGTCCCACACACACTGACTCTCACTGGGGTACGGGTCCCACACACACTGACTCTCACTGGGGTACAGGTCCCACACACACTGACTCTCACTGGGGTACGGGTCCCACACACACTGACTCTCACTGGGGTACGGGGTCCCACACACACTGACTCTCACTGGGGTACGGGGTCCCACACACACTGACTCTCACTGGGGTACGGCTCCCACACACACTGACTCTCACTGGGGTATAGTTCCACACACACTGACTCTCACTGGGGTACGGGTCCCACACACACTGACTCTCACTGGGGTACGGGCCCCACACACACTGACCCTCACTGGGGTACGAGTCCCACACACACCGACCCTCACTGGGGTACGGGTCCCACACACACTGACTCTCACTGGGGTACGGGTCCCACACACACTGACTCTCACTGGGGTACAGGTCCCACACACACTGACTCTCACTGGGGTACGGGTCCCACACACACTGACTCTCACTGGGGTACGGGTCCCACACAAACTGACTCTCACTGGGGTACGGGGTGCCACACACACTGACTCTCACACAGTGAGCACGTGA
>CM075742.1:1447108-1581873 GCA_037974335.1 Prionace glauca | reverse complement strand
TCACGTGCTCACTGTGTATTGTATAGAGAAGGGCAAGATAACAGATTGCAAACATCCTCCTGGATCTTTCTGATGTTGGTGGAGGAATAAAAATTGCTGAGGTCAAAGAGAACTTTTCTTCCAAATACTGTCTTGTTTATTTTTCCTTGAGAGAGCTCCATATCTACCCACAAAACAATTCTGACAGTGCGGCACTCCCTCAGCACTGACCCCCTGACAGTGCGGCGCTCCCTCAGCACTGACCCTCTGACAGTGCGGCACTCCCTCAGCACTGACCCTCTGACGGTGCGGCACTCCCTCAGCACTGACCCTCTGACGGTGCGGCACTCCCTCAGCACTGACCCTCTGACAGTGCGGCACTCCCTCAGCACTGACCCTCTGACAGTGCGGCACTCCCTCAGCACTGACCCTCTGACAGTGCGGCACTCCCTCAGCACTGACCCTCTGACAGTGCGGCACTCCCTCAGCACTGACCCTCTGACAGTGCGGCACTCCCTCAGCACTGACCCTCTGACAGTGCGGCACTCCCTCAGCACTGACCCTCTGACAGTGCGGCACTCTCCAGCACTGACCCCCTGACGGTGCGGCGCTCCCCCAGCACTTACCCTCTGACAGTGCGGCACTCTCCCAGCACTGACCCCCTGACGGTGCGGCGCTCCCCCAGCACTGACCCTCTGACGTCCCAGTACATTAGTGAGGGAGTGCTGCACTATCAGACTGGATTACATACTCTAGTGCCTGGAGTAGAATTTGGACTCAGACTTGAGGGGGAGCGAGGAAGGATGGAGTGAGGGTGAAGAGGCTGAGGGAGGAGCTACGATAGGTTGAGGCCAGTCATGGAGAAGTGGAGTGAGAGGATAGAGTGTATCAGAGAAATAAGGAGTTTGTGGAGGCTGTTTAATAAGCAATGGAGGGTTTTGGTAAAAGGGGATTTAAGAGTGGGGGGATGTTGGGGGTTTAGAGTGGGGGGAGTGTTGGGGTTTAGAGTGGGGGGAGTGTTGGGGGTTTAGAGTGGGGGGGGTGTTGGGGGTTTAGAGTGGGGGGAGTGTTGGGGGTTTAGAGTGGGGGAGTGTTGGGGGTTTAGAGTGGGGGGGTGTTGGGGGTTTAGAGTGGGGGGAGTGTTGGGGGTTTAGAGTGGGGGGAGTGTTGGGGGTTTAGAGTGGGGGGAGTGTTGGGGGTTTAGAGTGGGGGGGGTGTGGGGGTTTAGAGTGGGGGGGGTGTGGGGGTTTAGAGTGGAGGGGGGGTGTGGGGGTTAGAGTGGGGGGGGGTGTGGGGGTTTAGAGTGGGGGGGTGTGGGGGTTTAGAGTGGGGGAGGGTGTGGGGGTTTAGAGTGGGGGGGTGTGGGGGTTTAGAGTGGAGGGGGGGTGTGGGGGTTTAGAGTGGGGGGTGTGTTGGGGGTTTAGAGTGGGGGGGGTGTGGGGTTTAGAGTGGGGAGGGTGTGGGGGTTTAGAGTGGGGGGGTGTGGGGGTTTAGAGTTGGGGGGAGTGGGGGGGTGTTGGGGTTTAGAGTGGGGGGGTGTTGGGGTTTAGAGTGGGGGGGGGTGTGGGTGTTTAGAGTGGGGGGGTGTTGGGGTTTAGAGTGGGGGGGTGTGGGGGTTTAGAGTGGGGGGGTGTGGGGGTTTAGAGTGGGGGGTGTGGGGTTTAGAGTTGGGGGGGTGTTGGGGTTTAGAGTGGGGGGGGGTGTTGGGTTTTTAGAGTGGGGGGGTGTTGGGGGTTTAGAGTGGGGGAGGGTGTGGGGGTTTAGAGTGGGGGGGGGTGTGGGTGTTTAGAGTGGGGGGGGTGTGGGGGTTTAGAGTGGGGGGGTGTGGGGTGTTTAGAGTGGGGGGGGGTGTGGGTGTTTAGAGTGGGGGGGTGTGGGTGTTTAGAGTGGGGGGGTGTGGGGGTTAAGTGTGTGGGTGATGAAGGAGTTAAGCGGAGGTTAAGTGTGGATGTTCAGTGGGGTTTGAGTGTGGGATTGAGTTGTGGGTGATGGGGGATTGAGTGTGTTGGGGATTAGAGTGGGGCTCAGTGGGATTGAGTGTGTGGGTTCAGTGTGGGTGTTAAAGGTTCAGTGTGATGGGGGTTAGAGTGGGAGTTGAGTGGGGTTCAGTGGGGGATTAACCAGAGGGTTCAGTGTGATGTGGGGGTTGAATGTGGGGTAACTGGAGGGTTCGGTGTGATGTGGGGGTTCGGTGTGGGGTTAACTGGAGGGTTCAGTGATGGGGGGTTCAGTTGGAGTTCAGTGTGGGGGTTAACCGGGGGGTTCAATGTGATGTGGGGTTGAATGTGGGGTAACTGGAGGTTCGGTGTGATGTGGGGGTTAACCAGAGGGTTCAGTGTGGGGGGTTAACCGGAGGGTTCAGTGTGGGGGGTTAACTAGAGGGTTCAGTGTGGGGGGTTAACCAGAGGGTTCAGTGTGGGGGGTTAACCAGAGGTTCAGTGATGGGGGGGTTCAGTGTGGGGGTTGACCAGAGGGTTTAGTGTGGGGGTTAACCAGAGGGTTCAGTGTGGGGGTTAACCAGAGGGTTCAGTGTGGGGGGTTAACCAGAGGGTTCAGTGTGGGGGGTTAACCAGAGGGTTCAGTGTGGGGGGTTAACCAGAGGGTTCAGTGTGGGGGGTTAACCAGAGGGTTCAGTGATGGGGGGTTAACCAGAGGGTTAAGTGTGGGGGGTTAACTAGAGGGTTCAGTGTGGGGGGTTAACCAGAGGGTTCAGTGTGGGGGTTAACCAGAGGGTTCAGTGTGGGGGGTTAACCAGAGGGTTCAGTGTGGGGGTTAACCAGAGGGTTCAGTGTGGGGGTTAACCAGAGGGTTCAGTGTGGGGGTTAACCAGAGGGTTCAGTGTGGGGGTTAACCGGAGGGTTCAGTGTGGGGGGTTAACCGGAGGGTTCAGTGTGGGGGGTTAACCAGAGGGTTCAGTGTGGGGGGTTAACCAGAGGGTTCAGTGTGGGGGGTTAACCAGAGGGTTCAGTGTGGGGGGTTAACAGAGGGTTCAGTGTGGGGGGTTAACCAGAGGGTTCAGTGTGGGGGGTTAACCAGAGGGTTCAGTGTGGGGGGTTAACCGGAGGGTTCAGTGTAATGGGAGGGTTAGAGTGGGGGTTCAGTGTGGGGGTTAACCAGAGGGTTCCAGTGATGGGGGGGTTCAGTGGGGGTTCAGTGTGGGGGTTAACCAGAGGGTTCAGTGATGGGGGGGTTCAGTGGGGGTTCAGTGTGGGGGTTAACCAGAGGGTTCAGTGATGGGGGGGTTCAGTGGGGGTTCAGTGTGGGGGGTTAACCAGAGGGTTCAGTGATGGGGGGGTTCAGTGGGGGTTCAGTGTAGGGGTTAACCGGAGGGTTCAGTGTGGGGGGTTAACCAGAGGGTTCAGTGATGGGGGGGGTTCAGTGGGGGTTCAGTGTGGGGGTTAACCAGAGGGTTCAGTGTAATGGAGGGTTAGAGTGGAGGTTCAGTGTAGGGGTTAACCGGAGGGTTCAGTGATGGGGGGGTTCAGTGTGGGGGTTAACCAGAGGGTTCAGTGTAATGGGAGGGTTAGAGTGGAGGTTCAGTGTGGGGGTTAACCAGAGGGTTCAGTGTGGGGGGTTAACCAGAGGGTTCAGTGATGGGGGTTAACCAGAGGGTTCAGTGTGATTGGGGGGGGGGTTCAGTGGGAGTTTATTCAGGGTCAGGATAGCTGTGGACTGTTTTCACTGGCATTGCAGAGAGAGGCAGCCTCTGATGCTGAGCAAATTGCGGAGTGTGAGCGTCACTCGCTGCTGATTGCGGCTCGGATCCGCCTTCCTGGAAAGTGCGTCAAGAAACTGCGTAAAAGAGGCGAAAGCGTCAGTCCCCGGGACCTTGGCTCCAGACTGATTACTGTGTGTGCGCTGGGTAACAGTCTCCAGTCATGGCTACTGGAGGGTGACACAAACAGCGCAACACTCACTCACACACACACACACACACACACACACATATAGCGTAACACACACCCACACACACACATAGTCAGAGAAACACACAGTGTAACACACACACGGAGACCCACACACACTCACTCACTCACAAACACTCACATATTCACACCCTCACTCTCTCCCACTCTCTCAGGCTGGGGGGGGGGGGTGGGGGGTTGGGGTGGGGGGGGGGGATACAGTCCTATTCCTTCCACTCTGTGCCTTGTTGAATACAGTTGAGATGATGGCAACTTTCCCACCAGCTCCATTCTCCAGGTGATATCATTCTCACCCCAGGGTGAGCTCAGAACTGCTACACGGAGTGCAGGGGGAGGGGAGAGGATCAGGGTGAGCTGGCAGGGGCGGGGGAGGTGGAATAACACGGCAGATACAGAGCAGAGAGTGTCAGCAAAACTCAAACACTGAGGCTTATCCTCACAGCTGCAAATGATAGCCCCAAATCCAGTGACTGCAAATCCCACCAGGGACCACTACCCCCTCATTTACCCACAAGATAGCAAAGAGTGGGGTACGGGTCCCACACACACTGACCCTCACTGGGGTACGGGTCCCACACACACTGACCCTCACTGGGGTACGGGTCCCACACACACTGACTCTCACTGGGGTACAGGTCCCACACACACTGACTCTCACTGGGGTACGGGTCCCACACACACTGACTCTCACTGGGGTACGGTCCCCCACACACTGACTCTCACTGGGGTACGGGTCCCACACACACTGACTCTCACTGGGGTACGGGTCCAACACACACTGACTCTCACTGGGGTACGGTCCCACACACACTGACTCTCACTGGGGTACAGGTCCCACACACACTGACTCTCACTGGGGTACGGGTCCCACACACACTGGACTCTCACTGGGGTACGGGTCCCCCACACACTGACTCTCACTGGGGTACGGGTCCCACACACACTGACTCTCACTGGGGTACGGGTCCCACACACTGACTCTCACTGGGGTACGGTCCAACACACACACTGACTCTCACTGGGGTACAGGTCCCACACACACTGACTCTCACTGGGGTACAGGTCCCACACACACTGACTCTCACTGGGGTACGGGTCCCACACACACTGACTCTCACTGGGGTACAGGTCCCTCACACACTGACTCTCACTGGGGTACGGGTCCCACACACACTGACTCTCACTGGGGTACGGGTCCCACACACACTGACTCTCACTGGGGTACGGTCCCACACACACTGACTCTCACTGGGGTACGGATCCCACACACACTGACTCTCACTGGGGTACGGGTTCCACACACACTGACCCTCACTGGGGTACGGGTCCCACACACACTGACTCTCACTGGGGTACGAGTCCCACACACACTGACCCTCACTGGGGTACGGGTCCCACACACACTGACTCTCACTGGGGTACGGGTCTCACACACACTGACTCTCACTGGGGTACGGGTCCCACACACACTGACTCTCACTGGGGTACGGGTCCCACACACACTGACTCTCACTGGGGTACGGGTCCCACACACACTGACTCTCACTGGGGTACGGGTCCCACACACACTGACTCTCACTGGGGTACAGGTCCCACACACACTGACTCTCACTGGGGTACGGGTCCCACACACACTGACTCTCACTGGGGTACGGGGTCCCACACACACTGACTCTCACTGGGGTACAGGTCCCACACACACTGACTCTCACTGGGGTATGGGTCCCACACACACTGACTCTCACTGGGGTACGGGTCCCACACACACTGAGTCTCACTGGGGTACGAGTCCCACACACACTGACTCTCACTGGGGTACGGGTCCCACACACACTGACTCTCACTGGGGTACGGGGTCCCACACACACTGACTCTCACTGGGGTACGGGTCCCACACACACTGACTCTCACTGGGTACGGATCCCACTCACACTGACCCTCACTGGGGTACGGGGTCCCACACACACTGACTCTCACTGGGGTACGGGTCCCACACACACTGACTCTCACTGGGGTACGGCTCCCACACACACTGACTCTCACTGGGTATAGTTCCACACACACTGACTCTCACTGGGGTACGGGTCCCACACACACTGACTCTCACTGGGGTACGGGTCCCACACACACTGACCCTCACTGGGGTACGAGTCCCACACACACCGACCCTCACTGGGGTACGGGTCCCACACACACTGACTCTCACTGGGGTACGGGTCCCACACACACTGACTCTCACTGGGGTACGGGTCCCACACACACTGACTCTCACTGGGGTACGGGTCCCACACACACACTGACTCTCACTGGGGTACGGGTCCCACACAAACTGACTCTCACTGGGGTACGGGTGCCACACACACTGACTCTCACTGGGGTACGGGTCCCACACACACTGACTCTCACTGGGGTACGGGTCCCACACACACCGACTCTCACTGGGGTACGGGTCCCACACACACCGACTCTCACTGGGGTACGGGTCCACACACACCGACTCTCACTGGGGTACGGGTCCCACACACACCGACTCTCACTGGGGTACGGGTCCCACACACACCGACTCTCACTGGGGTACGGGTCCCACACACACCGACTCTCACTGGGGTACGGGTCCACACACACCGACTCTCACTGGGGTACGGGTCCCCCACACACTGACCCTCACTGGGGTACGAGTCCCACACACACTGACTCTCACTGGGGTACGGGTCCCACACACACTGACCCTCACTGGGGTACGGGTCCCACACACACTGACTCTCACTGGGGTACGGGTCCCACACACACTGACTCTCACTGGGGTACGGGTCCCACACACACTGACTCTCACTGGGGTACGGGTCCCACACACACTGACTCTCACTGGGGTACGGGTCCCACACACACTGACTCTCACTGGGGTACGGGTCCCACACACACTGACTCTCACTGGGGTACGGGTCCCACAAACACTGACTCTCACTGGGGTACGGATCCCACACACACTGACTCTCACTGGGGTACGGGTCCCACACACACTGACTCTCACTGGGGTACGGGTCCCACACACACTGACTCTCACTGGGGTACGGGTCCCACACACACTGACTCTCACTGGGGTACGGGTCCCACACACACTGACTCTCACTGGGGTACGGATCCCACACACACTGACTCTCACTGGGGTACGGATCCCACACACACTGACTCTCACTGGGGTACGGGTCCCACACACACTGACTCTCACTGGGGTACGGGTCCCACACACACTGACTCTCACTGGGGTACGGGTCCCACATACACTGACACTCGCTGGGGTACGGGTCCCACACACACTGACTCTCACTGGGGTATGGGTCCCACATACACTGACTCTCACTGGGGTACGGGTCCCACACACACTGACTCTCACTGGGGTATGGGTCCCACACACACTGACTCTCACTGGGGTACGGGTCCCACACACACTGACTCTCACTGGGGTACGGGTCCCCCACACACACTGACTCTCACTGGGGTACGGGTCCCACACACACTGACTCTCACTGGGGTACGGGTCCCACACACACTGACTCTCACTGGGGTATGGGTCCCACACACACTGACTCTCACTGGGGTACGGGTGCCACACACACTGACTCTCACTGGGGTACGAGTCCCACACACACTGACTCTCACTGGGGTACGGGTGCCACACACACTGACTCTCACTGGGGTACGGGTCCCACACACACTGACTGTCACTGGGGTACGGGTCCCACACACACTGACTCTCACTGGGGTACGGGTCCCCCACACACACTGACTCTCACTGGGGTACGGGTGCCACACACACTGACTCTCACTGGGGTACGAGTCCCACACACACTGACTCTCACTGGGGTACGGGTGCCACACACACTGACTCTCACTGGGGTACGGGTCCCACACACACTGACTGTCACTGGGGTACGGGTCCCACACACACTGACCCTCACTGGGGTACGGGTCCCACACACACTGACTCTCACTGGGGTACGGGTCCCACACACACTGACTCTCACTGGGGTACGGGTCCCACACACACTGACTCTCACTGGGGTACGGGTCCCACACACACTGACTCTCACTGGGCTATGGGGTGTTGGGGGTTAGAGGTAGGCGATGTGGGTGCATCAAGATGGAGGTACCTGCTGAGGAATTTTTAATAGTTGTAAAGAAGACTCCAGCGACAGGTACTGGGTGGTGATTGTAAAGGGGAAGCCCCTTTCCAGAGTGATCTGTGACTGAAGTGTGACGTAAGAACATAAGAAATAGGAGCAGGAGTAGGCCATCTGGCCCTTCGAGCCTGCCCCGCCATTCAATAAGATCATGGCTGATCTGTCGTGACTCAGCTCCACCTTCCAGCCCTCTCCCCATAACCCTTAATCCCCTCTCTTATCAAAAACCCATCAACCCGTTTCTTAAAAATATTTAGCGAGGCAGCCTCCACCACTTCAACGGGCAGAGAATTCCAGAGATTCACCACCCTTTGAGTGAAGAAGTTCCTCCTCAACTCTGTTCTAAACCACCTCCCCTTTATCTTGAGGCTGTGCCCCCTTGTCCTACTGTCTTTTTTGAGCGGGAAGAGTCTCTCCACCTCTATCCTATCCATCCCATTCATCATCTTATACGTCTCAATGAGATCTCCCCTCATTCTTCTAAACTCTAACGAGTACAAGCCTAGTTTATTCAGCCTCTCCTCATAGCTCAATCCCCTCAACTCCGGTATCAGCCTAGTAAACCTCCTCTGCACTCCCTCCAAGGCCAAAATATCTTTGCGCAGGTGCGGCGCCCAAAACTGCACACAGTACTCCAGCTGCGGCCTCACCAATGCCCTATACAGCTGCAGCAAGACCTCCCTACTTTTATATTCAATCCCCCTTGCTATGAAGGCCAGCATCCCATTCGCCTTCCTGACCACCTGCTGCACCTGCAAGCTGGGTTTTTGCGACTCATGCACAAGGACCCCGAGGTCCTTCTGCACCGTCGCCTGCTGCAGTTTTTCGCCACGTAAGTAATAGTCCTTCCTACCATTCTTCCTACCAAAGTGGACCACCTCACACTTGCCAACATTAAATTCCATTTGCCATTTCCTGGCCCATTCGCCCAGCCTATCTAGATCCTTCTGCAGACTCTCCACACCCTCCGCACAATTTGCCGTTCCCCCAGTCTTGGTGTCATCAGCAAATTTCGACACCCTGCACTCGGTTCCCTCCTCCAGATCATCTATATAAATGGTAAAAAGCTGAGACCCCAGCACCGACCCCTGGGGCACTCCACTAGTCACCATCCGCCAATCCGAATAGCACCCGTTGACCCCCACTCTCTGCTTCCTATTTGACAACCAATCCTCTATCCACGCTAACACCCTACCCCCAACTCCATGTCCCTCGACCTTCTGCAATAACCTCTTGTGAGGTACTTTGTCAAACGTCTTCTGAAAATCTAGAAAGACCACATCCACCGGCTCTCCTCTATCCACCGCCCTAGAAACATCGTCATAGAACTCCAGTAAATTTGTCAGACACGACTTCCCTTTAATGAAACCGTGCTGCATCTGCTCTATCAAGCAATTCTCTTCAAGATGCCTCGCAATTTCCTCCTTAATGACGGATTCTAACATTTTACCTGCCACAGACGTTAAACTAACCAGCCTATAATTCCCCGCCTTTTGCCTGGCACCCTTCTTAAACAATGGTGTAACATTAGCCGTTTTCCAATCATCCGGCACTTCCCTGGAATCCAGCGACGTCTGTAAAATAATCACCAAGGCATCCACTATCACCTCCGCCATTTCTTTCAGAACCCTCGGATGCATTCCATCCGGTCCTGGGGACTTGTCCACAATCAGCCCCTCCAGTCTGTCGAGCACCGCCTCTCTAGTAACAGTAATGTCATTAAGACCCTCCAGTCCAACCACCTTTCCATCGCTAACACCCGGCAAATTATTCACGTCGGCACTGATGTCTCTGGTGGGGAGGGGCATTAAAGGAAGTTTTATTTGCCCCCTCCGGGTACCTGGCTCTGGGCGATGCGATACCTATCCTCCACTCCTCAATCCCGCCAGAATCACCAATTTGCCCTTTTTAACCATTCTTTCCCGGGATGTGGACTAGGCCAGCATTTATTCCCATTTCTGAATGACCTAGAGAAGGGGCGGTGAGTTGTCTCCTTGAACTGTGGCAGTCCCTGAGATGTAGGTACAGCCACGGTGCTGTTAGGGAGGGAGTTCCAGGATTTTGACCTAGTGTCAGTGAAGAAACAGTGATATATTTCCCATTCAGGATGCTGATTGGCTGGGAGGGGAATATCCAGGGAATGGTATTCCCACTTATCCACTGTCCTTGTCATTCTAGATTTGATTTATTATTGTCATGCGTATTGGTATACAGTGAAAAGTATTGTTTCTTGTGCACTATACCATAGAACCATAGAACCCTACAGTGCAGAAACAGGCCCATCGAGTCTGCACTGAACACAATCCCACCCAGACCCTATCCCCATATCCCTACACATTTACCTGCTAATCCCTCTAACCTACACATCCCAGGATACTAAGGGGCAATTTTAGCATAGCCAATGAACCTAACCCGCACATCTTTGGACTGTGGGAGGAAACCGGAGCACCCGGAGAAAACCCACGCAGACACGAGGAGAATGTGCAAACTCCACACAGGCAGTGACCCGAGCCGGGAATCGAACCCAGGACCCTGGAGCTGTGAAGCAGCAGTGCTAACCACTGTGCTACCGTGCCGCCCAAAGACAAAGCATACAGACAAAGCATACCGTTCATAGGGAAGGAAAAGAGGGAATGCAGGATGTAGCGTTGCAGTCACAGTTAGGCTGTAGAGAAAGATCAACTTAATGTAAGGTCAGTCCATTCAAAACTCTGATGGCCGTAGATGGTAGTATTTGCAGGTTTGGAAGACAGTGTTGATGGTTATTTGCTGCGGTGCATCTTGTAGTTTCTACAGTTGCCTCTGTGTGTTGGTGCCGGAGGGAGTGGATGTTTGCGGATGGGGTGCCAATCAAGACGCTGCTTTGTCCTGGATGGTGTTGAGCTTCTTGGGTGTTGTTGGAGCTGCCCCCATCCAGGTGAGTGGGGAGTATTCTGTCACACTCCTAACTTGTGACTTGTAGATGGTGGACAGGTTTTGGGGAGTCAGGAGGTAAGTTACTCACTGCAGGTTTCCTAGCCTTTGACTAGTAGCCCCAGTATTTATATGATTAGTCCAATTCAGTTCCTGGTCAATGGTAACCCCAGGATGTTGACTGTGGGAGACTCAGTGATGGTAATATCTTGAGTGTCAAGGGGAGATAGTTGGTTTCTCTCTTATTGGTGATGGTCACTGCCTGGCAGTTGTGTGGCACGAATGTTACTGTCACTTGTCAGCCCAACTCTGGATATTATCCAGATCTTGCTGCATTTGAACACAGGCTGCTTCAGTGTCTGAGGAGTTGCGAATGGTGAACATTGTGCAATCAGCGAACATCCCCCCTTCTGACCTTATGATGGAGGGAAGGTCATTGATGAAGCAGCTGATGATGGTTGGGCCTCGGACACTATCCTGAGGGACTCCTGCAGAGATGTCCTGGACCCCCCACAACCATCTTCCTGTGTATCGGGTTTGACTCCAACCAGTGGAGAGTTTGCCCCCCAATACCCATTGATTCCGGTTTCACTCGGGCTCCTTGATGCCACACTTGGTCGAATGTGGCCTTGATGTTAAGGGCTGTCACTCCCACCTCATCTCTGGAATTCATCTCTTTTGTCCATGTTTGAACCAAGGCTGTAATGAGGTCAGGAGCTGAGTGATCGTGGCGAAACCCAAACTGGGTGTTACTGAGCAGGTGCTGCTTGATAGCGCTGTTGATAACCCCTTCCGTCACTTTACTAATGATGGAGAGTAGACTGGGCAGTAATTAGCGGGGTTGAATTTGTCCTGTTTTTTGTGTACAGGACATAGCTGGGCAATTTTCCACATTGTTGGGTAGATGCCAGAATTATAACTGTTGGAAGAGCTTGACGAGGGAAGCAGCAAGTTCTGGGAGTACAAATCTTCAGTACTATTGCCAGAATGTTATCCGGGCCCATTGTCTTTGCAGCATCCAGTGACTCTTCTTGATATCATGTGGAGTGAATCGAATTGACTGGAGACTGACATCTGAGATGCTGGGGAGCACTGACAGAGGCAGAGATGGATCATCCACTCAGCACTTCTGTGAATGCTTCAGTCTTATCTTTTGCAGTGATGTACCAGGCCCTCCCTCATAGAGGATGGGGATATTTGTGGAGCCTCCTCCTCTAGTGAGTTAATTGTCCACCACCATTCACGACTGGATGTGGCAGGACTACAGAGTTTAGACCTGATCCGCTGGTTGTGGGATCGCTTAATTCCATTTCTCACTTGCTGTTTATGCAAGTAATCCTGTCTGATAGCTTCACCAGGTTAACACCTTATTTTTAGGTATGCCTGGTGCCACTCCTGGTCTGGTGCCACTCCTGGTCTGACCTGCAGAGGAGATTTACAAGGATGTTGCCTGGACTGGGAGGCATGCCTTATGAAGATAGGTTGAGGGAGCTGGGACTCTTTTCCCTGGAGAGGCGAAGGTTGAGAGGCGACCTGATAGAAGTTTATAAAATGTTGAGAGGAATAGATAGGGTGGACTCTCAGAGGCTATTTCCCCGGGTTGAAATGGTCGCTACGAGAGGACACAGATTTAAGGTGCGGGGAGGGAAGTACAGAGGTGATGTTAGGGGTAAGTTTTTCACTCAGAGGGTGGTGAGTGAATGGAATCGGCTGCCGTCATCGGTGGTGGAGGCGAACTCGCTGGGGTCTTTTAAAAGACTTCTGGATGAGTATATGGGGTTTAATGGGATTGGGGGTTATAGATAGGTCTATAGATTGGTGGGGTTGATGCGATCGGCGCAACTCGAGGGCCGAAGGGCCTGTTTGTGCTGTAATGTTCTATGTTCTATGTTCTATGACCTCCTACACTCTCCATTGAACCAGGGTTGATCCCCTGGCTTGGTGGTAATGGTTGAGTGGGGCATATACCAGGCCATGAGGTTACAGATTGTGCTGGAGTATGGTTCTGCTGCAGTGCCTCATGGATGCCCAGTCTTGAGTTGCTGGATCTGTTTGAAGTCTGTCTATTTAACACGGTGATAGTGCCACACCACACCATGGAGGTTATTCTCAATGTGAAGACGGAACTTTGTCTCCATGAAGACTGTGCGGTGGTCACTCTTACCGCGACTGTCATAGACAGATGCATCTGCAGCCAGAGGTTGCTAAGGATTAGGGGCGACACGGTAGCACAGTGGGTTAGCACTGCTGCTTCACAGCTCCAGGGTCCTGGGTTCGATTCCCGGCTCGGGTCACTGCCTGTGTGGAGTTTGCACATTCTCCTTGTGTCTGCTTGGGTTTTCTCCGGGTGCTCCGGTTTCCTCCCACAGTCCAAAGATGTGCGGGTTAGGTTCATTGGCTATGCTAAAATTGCCCCTTAGTGTCCTGGGATGTGTAGGTTAGAGGGATTAGCAGGTAAATGTGTAGGGATATGGGGATAGGGTCTGGGTGGGATTGTGTTCGGTGCAGACTCGATGAGCCGAAGGGCCTGTTTCTGCACTGTAGGATTCTAAGAAAGGTCCTTGAGTAGGCCTACTCTTTTTCACACTATCCCCTTGCACATAAGATATGCAAAAAATGCCTTGGGTTTCTCCTTGAGCCTGTTTGCTAAAGACATTTCACTCCCCTTGTAGCCCTCCTAATTCCATCTTAAGGTTCCTACCTATTTTTACTGTACTCCTCAGGGTCTTCTTCTGTTTTTACATGTCTAGACCCATCAGATGCTTTTTTCTTCCTTTTGACTAAGTTCACAGTTTCCCTTGTCATTTATAGTTCAGGAACCTGCCATTTCCCCCGCTCCCGGACCCCGCTCCCGGACCCCGCTCCCGGACCCCGCTCCCGGACCCCGCTCCCGGACCCCGCTCCCGGACCCCGCTCCCGGACCCCACTGGTTCTTACCATCTTTATGACGGGAAAGTCATGCTTGACAAACCTGCTTGAGTTCTTTGAGGACATAACCAGCAAGGTGGGTAGTGGGGAACCTGTGGACGTGCTACTTCCAGAAGGGGTTTGACAAGGTGCCGCATAAAAGACTGATCCAGAGGGTGAGGTCGCAGGGGATTGGGGGTAGAGCATTGGATTGGATTGAGGATTGGCCGACTGACAGGAAGCAGAGGGTCAGGATAAACGTGGGCTGGTGAAATGTAACTAACGGGGTGATGCAGGGGTCAGTCGCCAGAGCTCAACTGTTCACAATCCATATAAATGATCCACAAGCAGGAACAGAGTGTAACATAGCAAACAATGCTAAAATAGGTGGGAAAGCAGGAAGTGAAGAGGATTTAAAGCTATTTTACAGATGGATATAGATAGGCTAGGAGAATGGACCAAAATCTGGCAGCTTGAGTTTGATGTGGAGAAGTGTGAGGTTATCCATTTTGACAGAAAAAAGAGAAAGGCAAATTATTACCTAAATGGAGAACAAATTCAAAATGTGTCCAGGCAGAGGGATCTGGGTGTCTGTGTTCATGAATCACAAAGTCAGTGTGCAGGTACAGCACGTAATAAAAAAGGCAAATGGGATCTTGAGGCAACTGCTCCCTCAAAGCGCCAGGGACCCGGGTTCAATTCCAGCCTCAGGTCACTGTCTGTGTGGAGTCTGCGTGTTCTCCCCGTGTCTGCATGGGTTTCCTCCGGGTGCTCCAGTTTCCTCCCACAGTCCAAAGATGTGCAGGTTAGGTTGATTGGCCATGCTAAATTGCCCCTTGGTGTCAGGGGGATAGGAAGCTAGGGTAAATCAGTGGGGTTACAGGGATAGGGTGTGGGTAGGATTGTGATCTGTGCAGGCTCAATGCTGAGATGGCCTCTTTCTGCACTGCAGGGATTCTATGATTTATTGCAAAGGGACTGCAATATAAGAGTAGAGAAGTGTTCAGCAATTGTATAGGGTGTTAGTGAGACCACATCTGGAGTATTGTGTCCAGTTTTTGTCTCCTTATTTGAGGAAGAAAGTGGTGGCACTGGAGGCAGTTCAGAGGGGTGTAGGGTTAATCTGCAAAGTGCAAGGTTTAGAGGAGATGTACAAGGCAGATTTCTTACACAGAGGGGGGTGGGTGCCTGGAACTTGCTGCCGGGGGAGGGAGTGGAAGCGGATACGATAGTGACTTTTAAGGGACGTCTTGAGAAATACATGAATAGGATGGGAATAGAGGGATATGGTCCCCGGAAGGGTAGGGGATTTTAGTTCAGTCAGGCAGCATGATCAGTGCAGGCTTAGAGGGCCGAAGGGCCTGTTCCTGTGCTGTAATTTTCTTTGTTCTTTGAGGTTCACCAGATTGATTCCAGGGATGAAAGGGTTGACATTTGAGGAGAGATTAAACAGTTTGGGTTTATACTCGCTGGAGTTTAGAAGGGTGAGAGAGGATCTGATCGAGGGATATAACATTTTAAAAGGGATTGATAAAGAAAATGTAGACCAATTGTTTCCTCTTGTGGGGCAATCTTGAACAAGAGGTCACAGGGTAAAGGTTATAAGGTGATAGATTTAAAACTGAGATGAGGGGGAACCACTTCTCTCAGAGAGTGATGAATTTGTGGAACTCGCTGCCCCAAGGCGGGGGAGTCTGAATCACTGAATAGTTTCAAGAAGGAGATAGATATATTTTTAATAAAAAGCGGGTTAAATGGATTGGGGAATAGGTGGACCTGGGGATTTATTCACGTTCCATGATCTTACAGTGCTCCCCCTGCCATCTGTACCACATCATCCTCCTTTACAATGAACATAGCAAAATACTCATTTCATATCTCACACACGTCTGTCGGCTCCACACACTTTGCTCCATAACGGGTTCTACTCTTTCCCTGGTTATGCTCTTTCCCTTCATTCACTGATAAAGCACTTTGGGATTTTCCTTTATTTTGCCAATGTTTTTTCATGATCCTTCTTTGCTCTCCTAATTGCTTTTTTTGAAGTACTCCCCTGTACTTTCGATACTCCTCTCAGGATCACTTCAGCTGCCACAACTATCCCATTGTTTTCCTTAGCCAATCCTGAATGTCCTTTTGACATCCAGGGATCTCTGGACCTTTTGTCAGAATCTTTATTTCTGGTCTTTCTTTATCCTTTTCAATAACTACTTTAAATTTTACCAGTTTATGATTGCTGAAATGCTGCCCCACGAACATTTCTACCATCTGACTGACTTCATTTTCTAAAATTGGGTCCAGTACTGCCCCTGTCTCCTTTACATTGCTCACTCAAAAAGCTCTCCTGGATGCACTTTAAGAATTCCACTCCCTCGAAGCCTTTACATTTTGCCTACCCCTGTTAATATTGGGGAAGTTGAAATGCCCTACTATTATTACCCTATTATTTCTACACTTCTGAAAATTGTCTATGTATCTGCCGATCTATCTCTCCCTGGGGGGCCTCTAATTCACTCCCAGAAACGTGATTGCCCCCTTTATGTTTTTAAGTTGCATCACATAGCCTCAATTGAGAAGCTTGCAAAGATTTCATCCTATCTCACTGCAGGAACTGATTCCTTCATCAGTATTCCGACACCACCTCCTCTTTTACACACACACACACTCCCACCACTACCACTATCTCGCCTGAAGAATCGATACCCGGGAATATTGAGCCGCCAGTCCTGCCCCTCCCTCAATCATGTCTCCTGTGACCGCAATAATATCAGACACCCATTGAGGAAATGTGATAATCGACAAGAGGTTTCCTTGCTAATGTTTGAGCTGAGACTTTGTGGGGTCCAGAGATGATGTTGAGATCTCCCAGGACAGTTCTCGATGGTATCCTGTTGGTGGGACAGGATGTATCCGGGGACAGTGATGGTGATGTTTGGAGTAAGGGATGATTCTGTGAGAATGATTGCCAGGCTGGTGTTTAGTTGGTTTGGGAGAAAGCTCTCCCAATTTCAGCACGAGCCCCCAGGGGGCAGTAGGGAGCATGGTGCATGGGCGACAGGGCTGAGTTTGCAGGAACACAACAAATTTTAGAAGGACATTCATACATTGGTTAACTGGACAAATAATTGGCGAATGAAGTTCATTCCATACAAATAACAGTGCATTTTAGTAGGAAGAATAATGAGGTCACATTGGAAGGTGCAAGTCTAGCTGGGGTACAGGAGCAAAGTTCAAATATATCAATCACTAAAGGTCACAGGAGACATTCGCAAGGCCAATAATCCAGGGTAAAATTTACCATCTCAGAGCAAAAACCCAACAAAACCCAGAGACAATGATAATAGTCTGCAAACTGGGGGTCCCGGGGATTAGAGGGTGTGCAAACTGGGGGTCCCGGGGATTAGGGGGTCTGCAAACTGAGGGTCCCGGGGATTAGGGCGTCTGCAAACTGGGGGTCCCGGGGATTAGGGGGTCTGCAAACTGGGGGTCCCGGGGATTAGGGGGTCTGCAAACTGGGGGTCCCGGGGATTAGAGGGTCTGCGAACTGGGGGTCCCAGGGATTAGGGGGTCTGCAAACTTGGGGTCCCGGGGATTAGGGGGTCTGCAGTCTGGGGTCTCGGAGATTAGGGGGTCTGCAAACTGGGGGTCCCGGGGATTAGGGGGTCTGCAAACTGGGGGTCTCGGGGATTAGGAGGTCTGCAGTCTGGTGTCTCGGAGATTAGGGGGTCTGCAGTCTGGGGGTCCCGGGGATTAGGGGGTCTGCAAACTGGGGGTCCCGGGTATTAGGGGGTATGCAGTCTGGGGGTCCCGGGGATTAGGGGGCCTGCAAACTGGGGGTCTCGGGGATTAGGAGGTCTGCAAACTGGGGGTCCCGGGGATTAGGGGGTCTGCAGTCTGGGGTCTCGGGGATTAGGGGGTCTGCAGTCTGGGGTCTCGGGGATTAGGGGGTCTGCAGTCTGGGGGTCCCGGAGATTAGGGGGTCTGCAAACGGGGGGTCCCGGAAATTAGGGGGTCTGCAGTCTGGGGGTCCCGGGGATTAGGGGGTCTGCAGTCTGTGGGTCTCGGAGATTAGGGGGTCTCTGGTATTAGGGGATCTGCAGTCTGGGGGTCCTGGGGATTAGGGGGTCTCGGGGATTAGGGGTTCTTGGGGTTTGGGGGTCTGCAGTCTGGGGCTCTCAGGGATTAGGGGGTCTCGGGGATTAGCGGATCTGCAGTCTGGGGGTCTCGGGGACTGGGGGTCTGCAGTCTGGGGGTCTCAGGGATTAGGGGGTCTGCAGTCTGGGGGTCTTGGGGATTAGGGGGTCTGCAGTCTGGGGGTCTCGGGGATTAGGGGGTCTGCAGTCTGGGGATCTCAGGAATTGGGGTCTGCAGTCTGGGGGTCTCGGGGATTAGGGGGTCTGCAGTCTGGGGATCTCAGGGATTGGGGGTCTGCAGTCTGGGGGTCTCGGGGATTAGGGGGTCTGCAGTCTGGGGATCTCAGGAATTGGGGTCTGCCGTCTGGGCGTCTCAGGGATTAGGGGGTCTGCAGTCTGGGGATCTCAGGGATTGGGGGTCTGCAGTCTGGGGGTCTCGGGGATTAGGGGGTCTGCAGTCTGGGCGTCTCCGGGATTAGGGGGTCTGCCGTCTGGGCGTCTCAGGGATTAGGGGGTCTGCAGTCTGGGGGTCTCAGGGATTGGGGGTCTGCAGTCTGGGGGTCTCGGGGATTAGGGGGTCTGCAGTCTGGGCGTCTCCGGGATTAGGGGGTCTGCAGTCTGGGGGTCTCGGGGATTAGGGGTTCTTGGGGATTGGGGGTCTGCAGTCTGGGGGTCTTGGGGTTTAGGGGGTCTCGGGGATTAGGGGGTCTGCAGTCTGGGGGTCTCAGGGATTAGGGGGTCTGCAGTCTGGGGGTCTCAGGGATTAGAACATAGAACATAGAATATTACAGCACAAACAGGCCCTTCGGCCCTCGAGTTGCGCCGATCGCATCAACCCCACCAATCTATAGACCTATCTATAACCCCCAATCCCATTAAACCCCATATACTCATCCAGAAGTCTTTTAAAAGACCCCAGCGAGTTCGCCTCCACCACCGACGACGGCAGCCGATTCCAATCACTCACCACCCTCTGAGTGAAAAACTTACCCCTAACATCACCTCTGTACTTCCCTCCCCGCACCTTAAATCTGTGTCCTCTCGTAGCGACCATTTCAACCCGGGGAAATAGCCTCTGAGAGTCCACCCTATCTATTCCTCTCAACATTTTATAAACTTCTATCAGGTCGCCTCTCAACCTTCGCCTCTCCAGGGAAAAGAGTCCCAGCTCCCTCAACCTATCTTCATAAGGCATGCCTCCCAGTCCAGGCAACATCCTTGTAAATCTCCTCTGCACCCTTTCAATAGCTTCTACGTCTTTCCTATAGTGAGGCGACCAGAACTGCGCACAGTACTCCAAATGAGGCCTGACGAGGGTCCTGTAAAGTTGCAGCATTACCTCCCGACTCCTAAACTCAATCCCTCGATTAATGAAGGCCAGTACACCATACGCCTTCTTGACCACCTCCTCCACCTGCGAGGCCGATTTAAGAGTCCTGTGAACCCGGACCCCGAGATCCTTCTGCTCTTCAACGCTACTAAGACCCCTGCCCTTAATAGTGTACTCGTTCATCCCGTTGGTTCTGCCGAAATGGACTACTACACATTTATCCGCGTTGAAGTCCATCTGCTACTTCTCCGCCCATTCCTGCATCCTATCTATGTCCTGCTGCAACTTTTGACATCCTTCCAGACTATCCACAACACCGCCGACCTTCGTGTCATCAGCGAACTTGCTAACCCATCCCTCCACTTCCTCATCCAGGTCAGGGGGTCTGTAGTCTGGGGGTCTCGGGGATTAGGGGGTCTGTAGTCTGGAGGTCTCGGGGATTAGGGGGTCTGCAGTCTCGGGGATTAGGGGATCTGCAGACTGAGGGTTTCAGGTGTAGGCATTTAGACAGGTTTGCCTGCAGCATCTGTATCTCCGAGCGAATGGGATGAGGAGCAGGGAATGGGAGTGAAAATTGCTCCAATTCCAGCCTCGGGAGAGCGATCAGCGACCGTGACTCGGGGATGTGGGCTCAGCCCTGTTTCCACGGTGACCGTGGCTTTAGATTGTTACTGTAAACCTAACCTTAGTAACAGTCTACAGCCATGGTCGCTGAGACAGGGAGTTACATACACCCACCAGACCCGTAATCCAGCCACTCTGGGTTGATTAGGTGCACTGAGTTCTTTGGAACATTGCATTCCAAATTGGGAAGAAGTGGAGACTTTCAGGATCATAGTGTGTTGACACAAAACCCCAGATAAATAAATCGCTAATCTGAATATTGGTGACCAGGGCAGCACGCTGGCACAGCGGGTTAGCACTGCTGCCTCACAGCGCCAGGGTCTCGGATTCAATTCCAGCCTCGGGTCACTGTCTGTGTGAAGTCTGCATGTTCTCCCCATGTCTGCATGGGTTTCCTCCGGGTGCTCCGGTTTCCTCCCACAGTCCAAAGATGTGCTGGCTAGGTGGATTGGCCATGCTAAATTGCCCTTTAGTGCCCAAAGATGTATAGATCAAGAGGATTAAGTTAAAGTCTATTTATTAGTGCCATAGGTAAGTTTACATTAACACTGCAATGAAGTTATTATGAGAATCCCCAGTGGCCACACTCCAGCGGGCACACTGAGGGAGAATGTAGCAATGGGGTTATGGGGATAGTGCCAATTGTGAGGCCTGGGGTGGAATGCTCTTTTGGAGATTTGGTGCAGATTTGATGAACCAAATGTATGGTTGTGTGTGTCGATTGATGGGAAAAACCCATCTGATTCACTAATGTCTTTTAGGGAAGGAAATCTGCCATCCTTACCCAGTCTGGCCTACATGTGACTCCACAGCAATGTAGTCAACGCTCAACTGCCCTCTGATAGGGTCCAAGACACACGGTACAAGGGAAGAGCGATGGGCCCCAAATGCTGATCTTTGCGGTGAAGCTCTCATCCCACAAAAGAATAAATAAATGGTCCCACGGACAGGGAGATTTCCAAGGTTTATCTCCATTGCTGATTAAAGATGATAGTGATACGATATTGGGGAAAGATATTTGCATGGATGATGTGGAATCTGTATGGGTCGAGTTAAGAAATAATAAGGGGCAAAAAACATTGGTGAGGACGGCACACAGATCACCAAACTGTAGCAGTAATGTGGGGAAATCAGAGATACATGTGTTAAAGGAACATCACAGATTATGAGTGACTTTAATCTGCTTATAGATTGGGAGGGTCAAATTAGTCACAGTACAACAGAGGAGGAATTTCTGGAGTGCTTATGAGATGGTTTTCTGGAGCAATACATTGAGGAACCAACAAGGGAACAGGCCATCCTGGACTGGGTATTGTGCAATGAGAAAGGATTAGTTGGCAATCTAATTGTGAGAGATCCCTTGGGGACAAATGGTCATAATATGAACAAAGAACAAAGAACAACACAGCACGGGAAACAGGCCCTTCGGCCCAACGAGCCCGCGCCGCCGTCCCATGGTCAGTGACCTATTCATGACTCTAGTCTATGCCTAATGTGTGAGGATCAGGGAGGTCCAATATAGGGACAATTTGTTACCCAATCAATCAGCCTAAAAGCACATTTTTGGGATGTGGGAGGAAACCGGAGCACCCGGAGGAAACCCACGCAACCACGGGGAGAACGCGCAAACTCCCACAGGTTGAATTCTTTGTCAAGGTGGATAGCCATGATGTGGAGATGCCAGTGTTGGACTGGGGTGGGCACAGTAAAAAGCTTCACAACTCCAGGTTAAAGTCCAATAGATTTATTTGGTAGCACAAGCTTTTGGAGCACTGCCCCTTCATCAGGAGAGTGAAGAGTTGTGTTTACAAACAGTATATATAGACACAGAGTCAATTACAAGATAATGATTGGAATGTGAGTCTTTACAGCTAAACAAGTCTTAAAGGTACAGACAATGTGAGTGGAGAGAGGGTTAAGCTCAGGTTAGAGAGATGTGTATTGTCTCCAGACAGGACAGTTAGTGAGATTTTGCAAACCCAGGCAAGTCACGGGGGTTACAGATAGTGCGACATGAACCCAAGATCCCTGTTGAGACCGTCCTCATGTGTGTGGAACTTGGGTCTCAGTCTCTGCTCGACGATTCTGCATCGAGGGAACTGAATGTATTATCTCCAAATTTGCAGATGATATAAAGTTGGGTGGGAGGATGAGCTGTGAGGAGGATGCAGAGATGTTTCAGTGTGATTTGGACAGGCTGAGTGTGTGGGTATCTGCATGGCAGGTTCAGCACAATGTGGATAAATGTGAGGTTATCCACTTTGGTAGCAATAATAGGACGACAGATTATTACTGGAATGGGTGTAAATTGAGAGAGATAGATACTCAATGAGACCTTGGAGTCCTCATGCACCAGTTACTGAAAGTATTCGCACAGGTACAGCAGGCAGTAAAGAAGGCAAATGGTATGTTGGAAAGATAGAAACATAGAAGATGGAGCAGGAGGAGGCCATTTAGCCCTTTGAGCCTACCCCACCATTCATCACAATCAGGGCTGATCATCCAATTCAATAGTCTAATCCTGCTTTCTCCCCATAACCTTTCACCCCAAGTTCACTGTTTTCTCTCTTTGTGAACAGTGAGGTTACATTAGCTACGTTCCAATTTGCAGGAATTATTCCAAAGATTTTTGGAAAGTAACCACCAATGGATCTACCATTCCCAAGGCTACTTCCTTAAGTACTCTGGGATACAGTTCCTGAAGGTGCTGACTCTCACTGGGATACAGTTCCTGTAGGTGCTGACTCTCACTGGGATACAGTTCCTGAAGGTGCTGACTCTCACTGGGATACAGTTCTTGAAGGTGCTGATTCTCACTGGGATACAGTTCCTGAAGGTGCTGACTCTCACTGGGATACAGTTCCTGAAGGTGCTGACTCTCACTGGGATACAGTTCCTGAAGGTGCTGACTCTCACTGGGATACAGTTCCTGAAGGTGCTGACTCTCACTGGGATACAGTTCCTGAAGGTGCTGACTCACTTTGGGATACAGTTCCTGAAGGTGCTGATTCTCACTGGGATACAGTTCCTGAAGGTGCTGACTCTCACTGGGATACAGTTCCTGAAAGTGCTGACTCTCACTGGGATACAGTTCCTGAAAGTGCTGACTCTCACTGGGATACAGTTCCTGAAGGTGCTGACTCTCACTGGGATACAGTTCCTGAAGGTGCTGACTCTCACTGGGATACAGTTCCTGAAGGTGCTGACTCTCACTGGGATACAGTTCCTGAAGGTGCTGACTCTCACTGGGATCCAGTTCCTGAAGGTGCTGACTCTCACTGGGATCCAGTTCCTGAAGGTGCTGACTCTCACTGGGATACAGTTCCTGAAGGTGCTGACTCTCACTGGGATACAGTTCCTGAAGGTGCTGACTCTCACTGGGATACAGTTCCTGAAGGTGCTGACTCTCACTGGGATACAGTTCCTGAAGGTACTGACTCTCACTGGGATACAGTTCCTGAAGGTGCTGACTCTCACTGGGATACAGTTCCTGAAGGTGCTGACCCTCACTGGGATACAGTTCCTGAAGGTGCTGACTCACACTGGGATACAGTTCCTGAAGGTGCTGACTCTCACTGGGATACAGTTCCTGAAGGTGCTGACTCTCACTGGGATACAGTTCCTGAAGGTGCTGACTCTCACTGGGATACAGTTCCTGAAGGTGCTGACTCTCACTGGGATACAGTTCCTGAAGGTGCTGACTCTCACTGGGATACAGTTCCTGAAGGTGCTGACTCTCACTGGGATACAGTTCCTGAAGGTGCTGACTCTCACTGGGATACAGTTCCTGAAGGTGCTGACTCTCATTGGGATACAGTTCCTGAAGGTGCTGACTCTCACTGGGATACAGTTCCTGAAGGTGCTGACTCTCACTGGGATACAGTTCCTGAAGGTGCTGACTCTCACTGGGATACAGTTCCTGAAGGTGCTGACTCTCATTGGGATACAGTTCCTGAAGGTGCTGACTCTCACTGGGATACAGTTCCTGAAGGTGCTGACTCTCACTGGGATACAGTTCCTGAAGGTGCTGACTCTCACTGGGATACAGTTCCTGAAGGTGCTGACTCTCACTGGGATACAGTTCCTGAAGGTGCTGAGGGAATTTTATAATCTTTTGTGTTTTTTTTCTCTATAATGTCTGAAATTGATGTCTGTTGCCCGTTGCCATGGTTTCTGTCCAGACTGAACTTTGCTCTGTTTATTGGACCCCCCTGTGCTGCTGCAGAGTCTCCAGTGATTCCAGTGTCCCAGTGGTTCTATGGTTGGTAGTCTCGGTGTGACTCACCTCTCTCAACTGTAAGAGTTTATATGCTGACACAGATCACACAGCGTATAAAGGCTTACTGTTGGGTGAAACAAGTCGGTTCTGTGCCCACATTCCCAATCCATCCTAGAACATAGAACATTCCATAACAGTACAGGCCCTTCGGCCCTCAATGTTGCGCCGACCCGTGGAACCAATCTATTGACCCTCTAACCTAAACTATTCCAATGTTATCCATATGCCTATCCACTGACCATTTGAACGCCCTTAAAGTTGGCGAGTCCACAACTGCTGCAGGCAGGGCATTCCACGCCCTCACTACCCTCTGAGTAAAGAACCTACCTCTGACATCCGTCCTATAATTATCACCCCTCAATTTAAAGCTATGTCCCCTTGTGTTAGCCATCACCATCCGAGGAAAAAGGCTCTCACTGTCCACCCTATCTAACCCTCTGATCATCTTGTATGCCTCAATCAAGTCACCTCGTAACCTTCTTCCCTCCAATGAAAATAACCTCAAATCCCTCAGCCTTTCCTCATAGGACCTCCCCTCCATACCAGGCAACATCTTGGTAAACCTCCTCTGCACCCTTTCCAATGCCCCCTTCCTGGAAACATACAACTACACAGTTAGTGATTCTCACCCGCTGCCCACTCCCCTCACACCCACACTGACCACTCGCTGCCCACTCCCCTCACACCCACACTGACCACCCACTGCCCATTCCCCTCACACCCACACTGACCACCCGCTGCCCACTCCCCTCACACCCACACTGACCACCCGCTCCCCTCACACCCACACTGACCACCCGCTCCCCTCACACCAACACTGACCACCCGCTGCCCACTCCCCTCACACCCACACTGACCACCCGCTCCCCTCACACCAACACTGACCACCCGCTGCCCACTCCCCTCACACCCACACTGACCACCCGCTCCCCTCACACCCACACTGACCACCCGCTCCCCTCACACCAACACTGACCACCCGCTGCCCACTCTCCTCACACCCACACTGACCACCCGCTGCCCACTCCCCTCACACCCACACTGACCACCCGCTGCCCACTCCCCTCACACCCACACTGACCACCCGCTGCCCACTCACCTCACACCCACACTGACCACCCGCTGCCCACTCCCCTCACACCCACACTGACCACCCGCTGTCCACTCCCCTCACACCAACACTGACCACCCGCTGCCCACTCCCCTCACACCCACACTGACCACCCACTGCCCACTCCCCTCACACCCACACTGACCACCCGCTGCCCACTCCCCTCACACCCAACTTTGATCCGGTGGGTCAGTCCCGTGTCCGGTGGGTCAGTCCCGTGTCCGGTGGGTCAGTCCCGTGTCCGGTGGGTCGATCCCGTGTCCGGTGGGTCAATCCCGTGTCCGGTGGGTCAGTCCCATGTCCAGTGGGTCAGTCCCATGTCCGGGGGGTCAGTCTCGTGTCCGGTGGGTCAGTCCCGTGTCCGGGGGGTCAGTCTCGTGTCTGGTGGGTCAGTCCCATGTCCAGTGGGTCAGTTCCGTGTCCAGCGGGTCAGTCCCGTGTCCAGCGGGTCAGTCCCGTGTCCAGCAGGTCAGTCCCGTGTCCGGCAGGTCAGTCCCGTGTCCAGGGGGTCAGTCCCGTGTCCAGGGGGTCAGTCCCGTGTCCAGCGGGTCAGTCCCGTGTCCAGCGGGTCAGTCCCGTGTCCAGCGGGTCAGTCCCGTGTCCAGTGGGTCAGTCCCGTGTCCGGTGGGTCAGTCCCGTGTCCGGTGGGTTGATCCCGTGTCCGGTGGGTCGATCCCGTGTCCGGTGGGTCAGTCCCGTGTCCATGGGGTCAGTCCCGTGTCCAGCGGGTCAGTCCCGTGTCCGGCGGGTCAGTCCCGTGTCCAGGGGGTCAGTCCCGTGTCCAGGGGGTCAGTCCCGTGTCCGGTGGGTCAGTCCCGTGTCCGGAGGGTCAGTCCCATGTCCAGCAGGTCAGTCCCATGTCCGGAGGGTCAGTCCCGTGTCCGGCGGGTCAGTCCCGTGTCCGGCGGGTCAGTCCCGTGTCCGGCGGGTCAGTCCCGTGTCCGGCGGTTCAGTCCCGTGTCCGGCGGGTCAGTCCCGTGTCCGACGGGTCAGTCCCGTGTCCGGGGGGTCAGTCCCGTGTCCGGGGGGTCAGTCCCGTGTCCGGGGGGTCAGTCCCGTGTCCGGCGGGTCAGCCCCGTGTCCGGGGGGTCAGCCCCGTGTCCGGGGGGTCAGCCCCGTGTCCGGGGGGTCAGCCCCGTGTCCGGTGGGTCAGTCCCGTGTCCGGTGGGTCAGTCCCGTGTCCGGGGGGTCAGTCCCGTGTCCGGGGGGTCAGTCCCGTGTCCGGGGGGTCAGTCCCGTGTCCGGGGGGTCAGTCCCGTGTCCGGCGGGTCAGTCCCGTGTCCGGCGGGTCAGCCCCGTGTCCGGCGGGTCAGCCCCGTGTCCGGCGGGTCAGCCCCGTGTCCGGCGGGTGAGTCCCGTGTCCGGCGGGTGAGTCCCGTGTCCGGCGGGTGAGTCCCGTGTCCGGGGGGTCAGTCCCGTGTCCGGCGGGTGAGTCCCGTGTCCGGCGGGTGAGTCCCGTGTCCGGCGGGTGAGTCCCGTGTCCGGGGGGTCAGTCCCGTGAACGGCGGGTGAGTCCCGTGTCCGGGGGGTCAGCCCCGTGTCCGGTGGGTCAGCCCCGTGTCCGGGGGGTCAGTCCCGTGTCCGGGGGGTCAGCCCCGTGTCCGGTGGGTCAGCCCCGTGTCCGGTGGGTCAGTCCCGTGTCCAGTGGGTCAGCCCCGTGTCCGGTGGGTGAGTCCCGTGTCCGGGGGGTCAGTCCCGTGTCCAGTGGGTGTTGTGAATCTGGACACGGGGTCTGTGAATATTTGGGCAAACTTGGATTTTTGTTGCTTTTGAATCCAAAATCTCCCTGAGTGAACGATGAATAATTTTATTTTAATGATGAATGATTTGTTTTTGATGAGAGGACTGTGCAGGCTGCTTGTTTCCACTGGGTGAATGTTTGGAAGTTGCTCAGTATCCGGGTTTTGATCCAGGTTTATTTCTGCTGCTGCTTTTGGGAGGATTTTTGCATTGAGCAGCCTGCACTGCCACAGTGTGGCACATGTGGGTATTGCAGCAACCCACTCACCAGAGAAAGCCGGAAATCTTCATGTCTCATAGTCTCCATTGGTGATTTGTCTTCATCATTAGCAGTTTACCGGCTCTCCTTTTAAACGTTGCTCAACTGCAAAATAAACTAGCTTTAAAGGGATATTTTCTCTGCATGTTTCGATCTTAATCATGTTTTTTTCATTGGTAATTTAAACAGGAGCTGCTCCTCCCTCTTCCATTCACACTTCCCAGAAATACTTCTCCTCTTGACCCGTTAGCACAGCCTTTGGTTCCACCTTATTCTTTAATAAAGAACAAACACAGCACAGGAAACAGGCCCTTCAGCCCAACAATTTAATGTTGGCAAGTGTGAGGTGGTCCACTTTGGTAGGAGGAATGGTAGGAAGGACTATTACTTACGGGGCGAAAAACTGCAGCAGGCGACGGTGCAGAGGGACCTCGGGGTCCTTGTGCATGAGTCGCAAAAACCCAGCTTGCAGGTGCAGCAGGTGGTCAGGAAGGCAAATGGGATGCTGGCCTTCATAGCGAGGGGGATTGAATATAAAAGTAGGGAGGTCTTGCTGCAGCTGTATAGGGCATTGGTGAGGCCGCAGCTGGAGTACTGTGTGCAGTTTTGGGCACCGCACCTGCGCAAGGATATTTTGGCCTTGGAGGGAGTGCAGAGGAGGTTTACTCGGCTGATACCGGAGTTGAGGGGGTTGAGCAAGGATATTTTGGCCCTGGAGGGAGTGCAGACGAGGTTTACTAGGCTGATACCGGAGTTGAGGGGATTGAGCTATGAGGAGAGGCTGAATAAACTAGCCTTGTACTCGTTAGAGTTTAGAAGAATGAGGGGAGATCTCATTGAGACGTATAAGATGATGAATGGGATGGATAGGATAGAGGTGGAGAGACTCTTCCCACTCAAAAAAGACAGTAGGACTAGGGGGCACAGCCTCAAGATAAAGGGGAGGCGGTTTAGAACAGAGTTGAGGAGGAACTTCTTCACTCAAAGGGTGGTGAATCTCTGGAATTCTCTGCCCGTTGAAGTGGTGGAGGCTGCCTCGCTAAATATTTTTAAGAAACGGGTTGATGGGTTTTTGATAAGAGAGGGGATTAAGGGTTATGGGGAGAGGGCGGGAAGGTGGAGCTGAGCCACGACAGATCAGCCATGATCTTATTGAATGGCGGGGCAGGCTCGAGGGGCCAGATGGCCTACTCCTGCTCTTATTTCTTATGTTCTTATGTTCTTAAGTCCGCGCTGCCACTTTCACATTGTCAGTGCCCTCTTCTACCCATGACCTTTGTCTATACCTATTGGACTCCACAATAAAGGAATTATAACCAGAATCTCGTACAGATGGACTTTCTGTTCTTTTTCTGTTTCCATCCACAACATTTAACTTTAATAAAAACTATAATATTTCTAACTTTTCCAAATGCCACCAAGAGCAGCTTTTATGGTCCATCTGTAATGATAGTGTGTTATTACTATAGATATATATAGTTTTATGTTTAAGGGGACTGTTTACAGATTCAGCTCTATTCTGCAGGCAGTCAGTGTATCTGGAAAGAATACAGCTCAGATGCTGGCAAAGCAGGATCATAGTGCTTATTAAGTTGGAGCTGATGGATTTTTATTGATAGATGGAGGTTTCACCTGGGGTTTTGATTAAAAGATGGAAGGGGGGGGGTTAGATTTGCAGGGTCATGTGATGACATGATTAATGGGTGGTGCAAAGTCTACAGCAGAGAAACAGCTTTTCAGTTAGCTGGGAATTGCTCAAAGAAAGGGATTTTCAGCAAATTGCTGAAAGTCATTCTCTCTGAAAGCTTCAAGACAAACTATACTCATTATAGCAAGCATATTTATGGATGTTAACATAATAAGTGGCATATAAATCTGTCAGAGCAACATGGCTTATTTGGAACTGAAACTGTGATAAGTTAGAAATAAATTTCTTTCTTTCTCATGTTTAAATATTGTTCAACTGTAAATAGTTAAGTTGCTTCAGTTGTTTGAGTCATAATTAAACTGTGTATTAAATAAAGGTTGTTTCACTATAAAACGGGAGAATTCATAATGGCGAATAAAGAAATAGCTGAGGAATTAAATCTGTCCTTTGCTGCAATCTTCACAAAGGAAGACATGAATAATGTACCGGAAGTGCTGAGAGAGAATAATGTACCGGAAGTGCAGTGAGGAGCTGAAGGAAATCAGCATTAGTAGGGAAATGGTTTTGGGGAAATTGATGGGATTGAAAGTGAATAAATCTCCAGGTTCTGATAATCTTTATCCCAGAGTACTTAAGGAAGTGGCCTTGGAAATAGCAGATCCATTGGTGGTTATTTTCCAAAATTCTTTGGACTCTGAATTGTTTCCTGCAGATTTAAGGGGAGCTAATGTAAGCCCACTATTCGAAAAGGGAGGTAGAGAGAAAATAGGGAACTATAGACCAGTGAGCCTAATGTCGGTACCGGGGAAGTTGCTAGTGTCCATTATCAAGGATTTCATAACTCAGCATTTAGAAGGCAGTGGGATAATCAGACAGTCAGCATGGATTTACAAAAGGGAAATCATGCTTGAAGAATCTATTGGAATGTTTTGAGGCTGTAACTAGTAGAGTTAACCAAGGAGAACCAGTGGATGAATAGTGTACCAGAAGGCTTTTGACAAGGTCTCACATAACAGACTACTGTGTAAAATTAAAGCATATGGGATTGTAGATAATATCTTGAGATGGATAGAAAGCTAGTTAGCAGATAGGAAGCAAAGAGTTGGCATAAATGGGTCTTTTTCTGATTGGTAGTCAATGACTAGTGGGGTTCCACAGGGACCTGTGCTCGGACCCCAACTGTTCAGATTAAATATTAACGATTTGGAAGAGGGAACTGAATGCAATATCTCCAAATTTGCAGATGATATTAAGTTGGGTGGGAGGATGAGCTGTGAGGAGGATGCAGAGATGCTTCAGCATGATTTGGACAGGTTGAGTGTGTGGGTATCTGCATGGCAGATGCAGCACAATGTGGATAAATGTGAGGTTATCCACTTTGCCAGCAATAATAGGGAGACAGGTTATTATTTGAATAGGTGTAAATTGAGAGAAGTGGATACTCAGCGAGACCTTGGAGTCCTCGAGCATCAGTCGCTGAAAGTAAGTACACAGGTACAACAGGCAGTAAAGAAGGTAAATGGTATGTTGGCCTTTATAGTGAGAGGATTTGAGAATAGCGATAGGGATGTTTTACTGCAATTGTATAGGGTATTAGTGAGGCCACACCTGGAGTATTGTGTGCAGTTTTGGTCTCCTTATCTGAGGAAGGATGTCTTTGCTATAGAGAGAGCGCAGCGAAGGTTTCCCAGGCTGATTCCTGGGATGGCAGGTCTGTCATATGAGGAGAGACTGAGTGGGTTAGGATTATATTCACTGGAATTTAGAAGAGTGAGAGGGGCTTAAAGGATCAAGGGATATGGGAGGAAGGGGGGATCAGGATATTGAATTTGTTGATCAGCCATGATCATAATGAATTTATGTTCTAATCTGTCAGTAGAATCACTCTCAGAATGAAACATCCAGATGACCTACTCCTGCTCCTAGTTCTTATGTTCTAGGTCTTGGCAACCATGTCAGTGATAAGATCTTGATGGCATAATATTGCTGATAAGGAATTATTATGGAATTGTAATAACTGGAGGTGACGCAATGTGGCTCTAACAAAAAGAGTTTATTGAACTATATTCACTATATACGCACTAAGGATCTGACAGAATATATGCTGCTTATCTATTCTTTCCTCCTTCCTGGCTCATTCAATTTGGGGGGCATGGTGGCGCGGTGATTGGCACTGCTGCCTCGCGGCACCAGGGTCCTGTGTTCGATTCCCAGCTTGGGTCACTGTCTGTGTGGAGTTAGCACATTCTCCCTGTGTCGGCGTGGGTTTCCTCCGGATGCTTCGGTTTCCTCCCACAGTCCGGAGATAAGAACATAAGAACATAAGAAATAGGAGCAGGAGTAGGCCATCGAGCCCTTCGAGCCTGCCCCGCCATTCAATAAGATCATGGCTGATCTGTCGTGGCTCAGCTCCACCTTCCCGCCCTCTCCCCATAACCCTTAATCCCCTCTCTTATCAAAAACCCATCAACCCGCGTCTTAAAAATATTTAGCGAGGCAGCCTCCACCACTTCAACGGGCAGAGAATTCCAGAGATTCACCACCCTTTGAGTGAAGAAGTTCCTCCTCAACTCTGTTCTAAACTGCCCCCCCTTTATCTTGAGGCTGTGCCCCCTAGTCCTACTGTCTTTTTTGAGCGGGAAGAGTCTCTCCACCTCTATCCTATCCATCCCATTCATCATCTTATACGTCTCAATGAGATCTCCCCTCATTCTTCTAAACTCCAACGAGTACAAGCCTAGTTCATTCAGCCTCTCCTCATAGCTCAACCCCCTCAACTCCGGTATCAGCCTAGTAAACCTCCTCTGCACTCCCTCCAAGGCCAAAATATCTTTGCGCAGGTGCGGCGCCCAAAACTGCACACAGTACTCCAGCTGCGGCCTCACCAATGCCCTATACAGCTGCAGCAAGACCTCCCTACTTTTATATTCAATCCCCCTCGCTATGAAGGCCAGCATCCCATTAGCCTTCCTGACCACCTGCTGCACCTGTAGGCTGGGTTTTTGCGACTTATGCACAAGGACCCCGAGGTCCCTCATCAGGGGAATTAGCAGGGTAAAATGAGTGTGGTTGTGGGAATAGGGCTGGGGTGGGATTGTGGTCAACGCAGACTCAATGGGCCAAATGGCCTCCTTCTGTACTGCAGAGATTCTATGATGGGTTCCATGATCCTCACGTTGATCCCAAAAGAAAAAGATTGCTGGGATTGAGTCTAATGTCCGAAGGTAACCTGAGCTGTGATATCCCCCATACCCTGCATGGAAAATCACTAACTGATCTCCCAGTTAAGTTGGTTGAATATGAGCTCCCTGAGGACTGCTAATTTGCCCACAAGATGGCGCTGGTTTTCTGAGCCCATTATAAAGGAAGGCCCAGAGAGGGTCCATTATCCTTTTAGTCCCAGTTAGGACGCGTTGTGTTCACCATTAGCTTTTGGTTATTGTTTATTCTTAATTTTGTCCAATAGTAGGTCCCTTTTCAAGGAGTGTTTGTCTGGAGTCTGCACGACAACGTTCCAATGAGACAGGGAGGTTTTGGTAGGTCACGGGAACTGTGGTGCACGAAGGTTGTGATGAACCTAGTCAGAAAGAAAAGAAAGGTGTACAGAAGGTTCACAGAGCTAGGAGATGTTAAGGATCTAGAGGAGTATACAGGTTTTAGGAAGGAGCTTAAAAAGGAAATTAGGAGAGCCAGGGGGGTCATGAGAAGGCCTTGGCGGGTAAGATTAAGCAGTCAGTGTTTATGCAGGGTAAGGATCACTCACTGAATAACTGTACAGACTCACTGTTTATTCAGCAGGGTAATTAGCGCAGAGAGGATGCCCGATCCTCTACACTGGTAGAGAATCCCACCCTCCCACCTCCTCTAACCTAATTATAAGTGTGGGGGAAGTTTTTTTTAATATTTTTATTTTTATTTTTCTGCTGGTAATTGTTTCAGGGATGGCAGTTCAGGCAGTGTGCTGCATCTCCTGTGGGATGTATGTGGTGAGGGACTCTAGTAGTGTTTCAGGTGATTTTACTTGTAAGAAGTGTGTTCGATTGCAGCTTCTGGAGGAGCGTGTAAAGGAGCTGGGGGTGGAATTAGAGGAACTCCGCATAATTCGGGAGGCGGAGGCAGACATCGATAGGAGTTATAAGGAGTTAGTCACTCCTAGAAATGAGTCTTGGGTCACTGCCAGGAGGAAGGGAAAGAAGCAGTTAGGGGGTCAATCCCCTGGGGCTGTTCCCCTCCAAAATAGGTTTTCGGTCCTGGAGGCTACAGTTGAGGAGGAATCAACTGGGGATAGCCAAAGGGAGCAGGTCTCTGGGGGTGAGCCTATTGTAAAAGCTCAGGTGGTTAGGGGATGTAAAAGATTGGGCCTCATGATTGGGGACTCCACAGTTAGGAGGACGGATAGGAGAGTCGGAAGTAATGGTAGGGACTCAGGGCTGGTGTGTTGCCTACCAGGGGCTGGGGTCCGGGATGTATCGGAAAGGGTATTCAGGACTCTTAGGAGAGAGGGAGATCAACCCCAAGTTATAGTTCATGTGGGGACGCATGACATAGGGAGGTTAAGGGAAGGGGATATTAAGCAGAGATTTATGGAGTTGGGGTGGAAACTAAAGGCCAAGTCAGAAAGAGTGGTTATCTTGGGACTCTTGCCTGTGCCACGGGATAGTTTAGAGAGGAATAGAGAGAGGGAAAGTTTGAACTCGTGGCTGAGGGGATGGTGCAGGAGGGAGGGGTTCAGGTACTTGAGCAATTGGGGCTCATTCTGGGGAAGGTGGGACCTCTATAGGTGTGATGGTCTACACCTGAATCAGAGGGGAACAAATATCCTGGGGGGTAAATTTGCTAAGGCTCTGCAGGGAGGTTTAAACTGATTTGGAGGGGGGGTGGGATCCTGAGTAGAGGGGGTGAAAGTGAGGGGGAGCATAGATGGGGACTGCAATGCACAGCATTGCAGGAGTGGGGCGGAGCAGGGTTTGAAATGCATATACTTTAATGTGAGGAGTATTCGCAATAAAGTGGATGAACTTGCAGCGTGGATCAGTACCTGGGACTTCGATGTTGTGGCCATTTCAGAGACATGGATAGAGCAGGATCAGGAATGGTTGCTGCAGGTCCCGGGGTTCAAATGCTTTAGTCGGAGTAGAGAAGGAGATAGAAGGGGGGGAGGGGTAGCATTATTGGTCAGGGACTGTATCACAGTGTCAGAGAGGAAGTTTGATGAGGACTTGTCTGTTGAGGTAGTAAGGGCGGAGATTAGAAATAGGAGAGGAGAGGTCACCCTGTTGGGAGTCTTTTATAGACCTCCTAAAAGTTCTAGAGAGGTTGAGGAAAGGATTGCGGAGACGATCCTGGTTAGGAGTGAAAGTAATAGGGTAATTGTTATGGGGGACTTTAACTTTACTAATATTGATTGGAATTGTTATAGCTCTAGCTCGTTAGAGGGGTCAGTTTTTGTACAAAGCGTGCAGGAAGGTTTTTTGACTCAGTATGTAGATAGGCCAACTAGAGGTGAGGCTATATTGGATTTGGTGCTGGGAAATGAGCCAGACCAGGTGCTAGACTTGGAAGTTGGTGTGCATTTTGGTGATAGTGACCACAATTCGGTTACGTTCACCTTAGTGATGGAAAGGGATAGGCATGAACCTCGGGTCAGTAGTTTTAGCTGGGGGAAGGGTAATTATGAGGCTATTAGGAGAGAATTAGGAAGCATAGGTTGGACTAGGAGATTACAGAGACTGGGGTCCGAAATGTGGGGTTTTTTCAAGGAGCAGCTACTGCGAGTCCGTGATAGGTATGTCCATGTCAGGCAAGGAGGATTTGGTAGGGCTAGGGAACCGTGGTGCACTAAAAAAGTTGATTCGTTGGTTAAAAAGAAAAAGGAGGCTTATGTTCGGATGAGGCTTGAGGGCTCAGGTAGTGCACTAGAAAGCTTTAGATTGGCTAGAAGGGAGTTGAAGAGTGAGTTAAGAAGGGCTAAAAGAGGACATGAGAAGACTTTGGCTGATAGGATTAAGGAGAATCCTAAGGCGTTCTATAGGTATGTCAAGAACAGAAGGTGGGTTAGGGCAAGATTAGGGCCAGTTACAGACAGTAGAGGGAAGTTGTGTGTGGAACCGGAAGAGATTGGAGAGGCACTGAACCAATATTTCTCTTCGGTGTTCATGCAGGGGGACATGAATATAGCTGAGGAGGACACTGGGTTGCAGGGGTGTACAATAGACAGTGTTACAGTTGATAAGGAGGATGTGCTGGATATTCTAGAGGGTTTGAAAATAGATAAGTCCCCTGGGCCGGATGGGATTTACCCTAGGATTCTCTGGGAGGCAAGAGAGGTGATTGCAGAGCCTCTGGCTCTGATCTTCAGGTCATCATTGGCCTCTGGTATAGTACCGGAAGATTGGAGGTTAGCGAATGTTGTCCCATTGTTTAACAAGGGGAACAGAGACTTCCCGGGAATTATAGATCGGTGAGTCTCACTTCTGTTGTGGGCAAAGTATTAGAAAAAATTATTAGGGGTAGGATTTATAGTTATTTGGAGAATAATGAATTGATTGGAGATAGTCAGCATGGTTTTGTGGCGGGTAGGTGGTGCCTTACTAACCTTGTTGAGTTTTTTGAGAAAGTGACCAAAGAGGTGGATGGGGGTAAGGCAGTTGACGTGGTATATATGGATTTTAGTAAGGCGTTTGATAAGGTTCACCATGGTAGGCTTCTGCAGAAAATGCAGATGTATGGGATTGAGGGTAGTCTAGGAAATTGGATCAGGAATTGGCTAGCAGATAGGAGACAGAGGGTGGGGGTTGATGGTAAATATTCGTCATGGAGTTCGGTTACGAGTGGTGTGCCTGAGGGATCAGTTTTGGGGCCACTGCTGTTTGTAATTTTTATTAATGATCTGGATGAGGGTATAGTTGGGTGGATTAGTAAGTTTGCTGATGACACCAAAGTCAGAGGTGTGGTATATTGTGAGGAAGGGTGTCATAGTTTGCAGGGAGACTTAGACAGGTTGCAGAGCTGGGCCGAAAGGTGGCGGATGGAGTTTAATGCGGAGAAGTGTGAGGTAATTCACTTTGGCAGGAATACCAGATGTGTTGAGTATAAGGCTAACGGGAGGACTTTGAATAGTGTGGATGAACAGAGGGATCTAGGTGTATGTGTACATAGATCCCTGAAAGTTGGGAATCAAGTAGATAAGGTTGTTAAGAAGGCATACGGTGTCTTGGCGTTTATTGGTAGCGTCATGTTGCAACTGTACACAACTCTGGTGCGGCCGCACTTGGAGTACTGTGTGCAGTTCTGGTCCCCACATTACAGGAAGGAGGTGGAGGCTTTGGAGAGGGTGCAGAGGAGGTTTACCAGGATGTTGCCTGGAATGGAGGGGAGGTCCTATGAGGAGAGACTGAGGGATTTGGGGTTGTTTTCGCTAGAAAGAAGGCGGCTAAGAGGGGATCTTATTGAAACATATAAGATGATTAGAGGTTTAGATAGGGTGGACAGTGATAGCCTTTTTCCTTGGATGGAGAAAGCTAGCACGAGGGGGCATGGATTTAAATTAAGGGGGGGGAGTTATAGGACGGATGTCAGGGGTAGGTTCTTTACCCAGAGGGTGGTGAGGGATTGGAATGCCCTGCCTGCTGCAGTTGTAAATGCGCCTAGTTTGGGGGCGTTTAAGAGATCCGTGGATAGGTTTATGGACGAAAAGGGATTGGTTTAGATTAGTGGGTCATTGTTTTTTAACTGGTCAGTGCAACATCGTGGGCCGAAGGGCCTGTTCTGCGCTGTAATGTTCTATGTTCTATGTAAGGATCACTCACTGTATAACTGTACAGAGTCACTGTTTATTCAGAGTAAGGATCACTCACTGTGTAACTGTACAGAGTCACTGTTTATTCAGAGTAAGGATCACACTGTGTAACTGTACAGAGTCACTGTTTATTCAGCAGGGTAAGGATCACTCACTGTGTAACTGTACAGAGTCACTGTTTATTCAGGGTAAGGATCACTCACTGTGTAACTGTACAGAGTCACTGTTTATTCAGCAGGGTAAGGGTCACTCACTGTGTAACTGTACAGAGTCACTGTTTATTCAGGGTAAGGATCACTCACTGTGTAACTGTACAGAGTCACTGTTTATTCAGCAGGGTAAGGATCACTCACTGTGTAACTGTACAGAGTCACTGTTTAGTCAGGGTAAGGATCACTCACTGTGTAACTGTACAGAGCCACTGTTTATTCAGCAGGGTAAGGATCACTCACTGTGTAACTGTACAGAGTCACTGTTTATTCAGCAGGGTAAGGATCACTCACTGTGTAACTGTACAGAGTCACTGTTTATTCAGCAGGGTGAGGATCACTCGCTGTGTAACTGTACAGAGTCACTATTTATTCAGCAGGGTAAGGATCACTCACTGTCTATCTGTACAGAGTCTCAGTTTATTCAGCAGGGTAAGGATCACTCGCTGTGTAACTGTGCAGAGTCACTGTTTATTCAGCAGGGTAAGGGTCACTTGCTGTGTAACTGTACAGAGTCACTGTTTATTCAGCAGGGTGAGGATCACTCGCTGTGTAACTGTACAGAGTCACTATTTATTCAGCAGGGTAAGGATCACTCACTGTCTATCTGTACAGAGTCTCAGTTTATTCAGCAGGGTAAGGATCACTCGCTGTGTAACTGTGCAGAGTCACTGTTTATTCAGCAGGGTGAGGATCACTCACTGTGTACCTGCACAGAGTCATTGCTTATTCAGCAGGGTAAGGATCACTCACTGTAACTGTACAGAGTCACTGTTTATTCAGCAGGGTAAGGATTGCTCACTGTGTAACTGTACAGAGTCACTGTTTATTCAGGGTAAGGATTACTCACTGTGTAACTGCACAGAGTCACAGTTTATTCAGGGTAAGGATCACTCACTGTATAACTGTACAGGGTCACTGTTTATTCAGCAGGGTAAGGATCACTCACTGTAACTGTACAGAGTCACTGTTTATTCAGGGGAAGGATCACTCATTGTGTAACTGTAGAGAGTCACTGTTTATTCAGCAGGGTAAGGATCACTCACTGTGTAACTGTACAGAGTCACTGTTTATTCAGCAGGGTAAGGATCACTCACTGTGTAACTGTACAGAGTCACTGTTTATTCAGCAGGGTGAGGATCATTTACTGTGTAAATGTACAGAGTCACTGTTTACTCAGCAGGGTAAGGGTCACTCACTGTGTAACTGTACAGAGTCACTGTTTATTCAGCAGGGTAAGGATCACTCACTGTGTAACTGTACAGAGTCACTGTTTATTCAGGGTAAGGATCACTCACTGTGTAACTGTACAGAGTCACTGTTTATTCAGCAGGGTGAGGATCACTCACTGTGTAACTGTACAGAGTCACTGTTTATTCAGCAGGGTAAGGATCACTCACTGTGTAACTGTACAGGGTCACTGTTTATTGAGGTCTCGGATCACTCACTGTGTAACTGTACAGAGTCACTGTTTATTCAGCAGGGTAAGGATCAATCACTGTATAACTGTACAGAGTCACTGTTTATTCAGGGCAAGGATCATTTACTGTGTAAATGTACAGAGTCACTGTTTATTCAGCAGGGTAAGGGTCACTCACTGTGTAACTGTACAGAGTCACTGTTTATTCAGCAGGGTAAGGATCACTCACTGTGTAACTGTACAGAGTCACTGTTTATTCAGGGTAAGGATCACTCACTGTGTAACTGTACAGAGTCACTGTTTATTCAGCAGGGTAAGGCTCACTCACTGTGTAACTGTTCAGAGTCACTGTTTATTCAGCAGGGTAAGGATCACTCACTGTGTAACTGTACAGAGTCACTGTTTATTCAGCAGGGTAAGGATCACTCACTGTGTAACTGTACAGAGTCACTGTTTATTCAGCAGGGTGAGGATCACTCACTGTGTAACTGTACAGAGTCACTTTATTCAGCAGGGTAAGGATCACTCACTGTGTAACTGTACAGAGTCACTGTTTATTCAGGGCAAGGATCATTTACTGTGTAAATGTAGAGTCACTGTTTATTCAGGGTAAGGATCACTCACTGTGTAACTGTACAGAGTCACTGTTCATTCAGCAGGGTAAGGATCACTCACTGTGTAACTGTACAGAGTCACTGTTTATTCAGCAGGGTAAGGATCACTCACTGTGTAACTGTGCAGAGTCACTGTTTATTCAGGGCAAGGATCATTTACTGTGTAAATGTACAGAGTCACTGTTTACTCAGCAGGGTAAGGGTCACTCACTGTGTAACTGTACAGAGTCACTGTTTATTCAGCAGGGTAAGGATCACTCACTGTGTAACTGTACAGAGTCACTGTTTATTCAGGGTAAGGATCACTCACTGTGTAACTGTACAGAGTCACTGTTTATTCAGGGTAAGGATCACTCATTGTGTAACTGTACAGAGTCACTGTTTATTCAGCAGGGTGAGGATCACTCACTGTGTAACTGTACAGAGTCACTGTTTATTCAGCAGGGTAAGGATCACTCACTGTGTAACTGTACAGGGTCACTGTTTATTGAGGTCTCGGATCACTCACTGTGTAACTGTACAGAGTCACTGTTTATTCAGCAGGGTAAGGATCACTCACTGTATAACTGTACAGAGTCACTGTTTATTCAGGGCAAGGATCATTTACTGTGTAAATGTACAGAGTCACTGTTTATTCAGCAGGGTAAGGGTCACTCACTGTGTAACTGTACAGAGTGACTGTTTATTCAGCAGGGTAAGGATCACTCACTGTGTAACTGTACAGAGTCACTGTTTAATCAGGGTAAGGATCACTCATTGTGTAACTGTACAGAGTCACTGTTTATTCAGCAGGGTAAGGATCACTCACTGTGTAACTGTACAGAGTCACTGTTTATTCAGCAGGGTGAGGATCATTCACTGTGTAACTGTACAGAGTCACTGTTTATTCAGCAAGGTAAGGATCACTCACTGTGTAACTGTTCAGAGTCACTGTTTATTCAGCAGGGTAAGGATCACTCACTGTGTAACTGTACAGAGTCACTGTTTATTCAGCAGGGTAAGGATCACTCACTGTGTAACTGTACAGAGTCACTGTTTATTCAGCAGGGTGAGGATCACTCACTGTGTAACTGTACAGAGTCACTGTTTATTCAGCAGGGTGAGGATCACTCACTGTGTAACTGTACAGAGTCACTGTTTATTCAGCAGGGTGAGGATCACTCACTGTGTAACTGTACAGAGTCACTGTTTATTCAGCAGGGTAAGGATCACTCACTGTGTAACTGTACAGAGTCACTGTTTATTCAGCAGGGTAAGGGTCAGTCACTGTGTAACTGTACAGAGTCACTGTTTATTCAGCAGGGTAAGGATCACTCACTGTGTAACTGTTCAGAGTCACTGTTTATTCAGCAGGGTAAGGATCACTCACTGTGTAACTGTACAGAGTCACTGTTTATTCAGCAGGGTAAGGATCACTCACTGTGTAACTGTACAGAGTCACTGTTTATTCAGCAGGGTAAGGATCACACTGTGTAACTGTACAGGGTCACTGTTTATTCAGCAGGGTAAGGATCACTCACTGTGTAACTGTACAGAGTCACTGTTTATTCAGCAGGGTAAGGGTCACTCACTGTGTAACTGTACAGAGTCACTGTTTATTCAGCAGGGTAAGGATCACTCACTGTGTAACTGTGCAGGGTCACTGTTTATTCAGCAGGGTAAGGATCACTCACTGTGTAACTGTACAGAGTCACTGTTTATTGAGGTCTCGGATCACTCACTGTGTAACTGTACACAGTCACTGTTTATTCAGCAGGGTAAGGATCACTCACTGTGTAACTGTACAGAGTCACTGTTTATTCAGCAGAGTAAGGATCACTCACTGTGTAACTGTACAGGGTCACTGTTTATTGAGGTCTAGGATCACTCACTGTGTAACTGTACAGAGTCACTGTTTATTCAGAGTAAGGATCACTCACTGTGTAACAGTACAGTCACTGTTTATTCAGAGTAAGGATCACTCACTGTGTAACAGTACAGAGTCACTGTTTAATCAGCAGGGTACCTCACAAGAGGTTATTGCAGACGGTAAGGGGGCATGGAGTTGGGGGTAGGGTGTTAGCGTGGATGGAGGATTGGTTGTCAAATAGGAGGCAGAGAGTGGGGGTTAATGGGTGCTATTCGGATTGGCGGTTGGTGACTAGTGGAGTGCCCCAGGGGTCGGTGCTGGGGCCTCAGCTTTTTACCATTTATATAGATGATCTGGAGGAGGGAACCAAGTTCAGGGTGTCGAAATCTGCTGATGACACCAAGATTGGGGGAACGGCAAATTGTGCGGAGGGTGTGGAGAGTCTGCAGAAGGATCTAGATAGGCTGGGTGAATGGGGCAGGAAATGGCAAATGGAAGTTAATGTTGGCAGGTGTGAGGTGGTCCACTTTGGTAGGAATAATGGTAGGAAGGATTATTACTTACGTAGCAAAAAACTGCAGCAGGCGATGGTGCAGAGGGACCTCGGGGTCCTTGTGCATGAGTCGCAAAAACCCAGCCTGCAGCTGCAGCAGGTGGTCAGGAAGGCGAATGGGATGCTGGCCTTCATAGCGAAGGGGATTGAATATAAAAGTAGGGAGGTCTTGCTGCAGCTGTATAGGGCATTGGTGAGGCCGCAGCTGGAGTACTGTGTGCAGTTTTGGTCGCCGCACTTACGCAAGGATATTTTGGCCTTGGAGGGAGTGCAGAGGAGGTTTACTAGGCTGATACCGGAGTTGAGGGGGTTGAACTGTGAGGAGAGGCTGAATAAACTAGGCTTGTACTCGTTAGAGTTTAAAAGAATGAGGGGAGATCTCATTGAGACATATAAGATGATGAATGGGATAGAAAGGATAGTGGTGGAGAGACTCTTCCCGCTCAGAAAGGACAGTAGCACTAGGGGGCACAGCCTCAAGATAAAGGGGGGGGGGCGGTTTAGAACGGAGTTGAGGAGGAACTTCTTCACTCAAAGGGTGGTGAATCTCTGGAATTGTCTGCCTGTTGAAGTGGTGGAGGCTGCCTCGCTAAATATTTTTAAGACACGGGTTGATGGATTTTTGATAAGCGAGGGGATTAAGGGTTATGGGGAGAGGACGGGAATGTGGAACTGAGCCACGACAGATCAGCCATGATCTTATTGAATGGCGGGTCAGGCTCGAAGGGCTAGATGGCCTACTCCTGCTCCTATTTCTTATGTTCTTATGTTATGTTCTTAGGTTCTTATGTAAGGATCACTCACTGTGTAACTGTACAAGGTCACTGTTTATTCAGGGTAAGGATCACTCACTGTGTAACTGTACAGAGTCACTGTTTATTCAGGGTAAGGATCACTCACTGTGTAACTGTACAGAGTCACTGTTTATTCAGCAGCGTAAGGATCACTCACTGTGTAACTGTACAGAGTCAGTGTTTATTCAGCAGGGTAAGGATCACTCACTATGTAACTGTACAGAGTCACTGTTTATTCAGCAGGGTAAGGATCACTCACTGTGTAACTGTACAGAGTCACTGTTTATTCAGCAGAGGAAGGATCACTCACTGTGTAACTGTACAGAGTCAGTGTTTATTCAGCAGGGTAAGGATCGCTCACTGTGTAACTGTACAGAGTCACTGTTTATTCAGGGAAAGGATCACTCACTGTGTAACTGTACAGAGTCACTGTTTATTCAGCAGGGTAAGGGTCACTCACTGTGTAACTGTACAGAGTCACTGTTTATTCAGCAGGGTAAGGATCACTCACTGTGTAAATGTACAGAATCACTTTATTCAGGGAAAGGATCACACATTGTGTAACTGTACAGAGTCACTGTTTATTCAGGGAAAGGGTCACTCACTGTGTAACTGTACAGAGTCACTGTTTATTCAACAGGGTAAGGATCACTCACTTTGTAACAGTACAGAGACAGTGTTTATTCAGAGCAAGGATCACTCACTGTGTAACTGTACAAGGTCACTGTTTATTCAGGTCTAGGATCACTCACTGTGTAACTGTACAGAGTCACTGTTTATTCAGGTCTAGGATCACTCACTGTGTAACTGTACAGAGTCACTGTTTATTCAGCAGGGTAAGGATCACTCACTGTATAACTGTACAGAGTCACTGTTTATTCAGCAGGGTAAGGGTCACTCACTGTGTAACTGTACAGACTCACTGTTTATGCAGGGGAAGGATCGCTCACTGTGTAACTGTACAGGGTCTCAATTTATTCAGGGTAAGGATCACTCACTGTGTAACTGTACAGAGTCACTGTTCATTCAGCAAGGTAAGGATCACTCACTGTGTAACTGTACAGAGTCACTGTTTATTCAGCAGGGTAAGGATCACTCACTGTGTAACTGTACAGAGTCACTGTTTATTCAGCAGGGTAAGGATCACTCACTGTGTAACTGTACAGAGTCACTGTTTATTCAGCAGGGTAAGGATCACTCACTGTGTAACTGTACAGAGTCACTGTTTATTCAGCAGGGTAAGGATCACTCACTGTGTAACTGTACAGAGTCACTGTTCATTCAGGGGAAGGATCACTCACTGTGTAACTGTACAGAGTCACTGTTTATTCAGCAGGGTAAGGATCACTCACTGTGTAACTGTACAGAGTCACTGTTTATTCAGCAGGGTAAGGATCACTCACTGTGTAACTGTACAGAGTCACTGTTTATTCAGCAGGGTAAGGATCACTCACTGTGTAACTGTACAGAGTCACTGTTTATTCAGCTGGGTGAGGATCACTCACTGTGTAACTGTACAGAGTCACTGTTTATTCAGGGCAAGGATCACTCACTCTAACTGTACAGAGTCACTGTTTATTCAGCTGGGTGAGGATCACTCACTGTGTAACTGTACAGAGTCACTGTTTATTCAGCAGGGTAAGGATCACTCACTGTGTAACTGTACAGAGTCACTGTTTATTCAGCAGGGTAAGGATCACTCACTGTGTAACTGTACAGTCACTGTTTATTCAGCAGGGTAAGGATCACTGAGTGTGTAACTGTACAGAGTCACTGTTTATTCAGCAGGGTAAGGATCATTCACTGTGTAACTGTACAGAGTCACTGTTTATTCAGCAGGGTAAGGATCACTTGCTGTGTAACTGTACAGAGTCACTGTTTATTCAGGGTAAGGATCACTCACTGTGTAACTCTACAGAGTCACAGTTTATTCAGGGTAAGGATCACTCACTGTATAACTGTACAGGGTCACTGTTTATTCAGCAGGGTAAGGATCATAGAACATAGAACATTACAGCACAAACAGGCCCTTCGGCCCTTGAGTTGCGCCGATCGCATCAACCCCACCAATCTATAGACCTATCTATAACCCCCAATCCCATTAAACCCCATATACTCATCCAGGAGTCTTTTAAAAGACCCCAGCGAGTTCGCCTCCACCACCGACGACGGCAGCCGATTCCAATCACTCACTACCCTCTGAGTGAAAAACTTACCCCTAACATCACCTCTGTACTTCCCTCCCCGCACCTTAAATCTGTGTCCTCTCGTAGCGACCATTTCAACCCGGGGAAATAGCCTCTGAGAGTCCACCCTATCTATTCCTCTCAACATTTTATAAACTTCTATCAGGTCGCCTCTCAACCTTCGCCTCTCCAGGGAAAAGAGTCCCAGCTCCCTCAACCTATCTTCATAAGGCATGCCTCCCAGTCCAGGCAACATCCTTGTAAATCTCCTCTGCACCCTTTCAATAGCTTCTACGTCTTTCCTATAGTGAGGTGACCAGAACTGCGCACAGTACTCCAAATGAGGCCTGACGAGGGTCCTGTAAAGTTGCAGCATTACCTCCCGACTCCTAAACTCAATCCCTCGATTAATGAAGGCCAGTACACCATACGCCTTCTTGACCACCTCCTCCACCTGCGAGGCCGATTTCAGAGTCCTGTGAACCCAGACCCCGAGATCCTTCTGCTCTTCAACGCTACTAAGACCCCTGCCCTTAATAGTGTACTCGTTCATCCCGTTGGTTCTGCCGAAATGGACTACTACACATTTATCCGCGTTGAAGTCCATCTGCCACTTCTCCGCCCATTCCTGCATCCTATCTATGTCCTGCTGCAACTTTTGACATCCTTCCAGACCATCCACAACACCGCCGACCTTCGTGTCATCAGCGAACTTGCTAACCCATCCCTCCACTTCCTCATCCAGGTCATTTATGAAAATGACAAACAACAAGGGTCCCAGAACAGATCCCTGGGGCACCCCACTGGTGACTGACCTCCATTCCGAAAAAGACCCATCCACAACCACTCTCTGCCTTCTGCAGGCAAGCCAGTTCTGGATCCACAAGGCCAAAGGCCCTTGGATCCCATGCCCTCTCACCTTCTCAAGAAGTCTTGCATGGGGGACCTTATCAAAAGCCTTGCTGAAGTCCATGTACACTACGTCCACGGCACTTCCTTCGTCAATGTGTTCAGTCACATTATCGAAGAACTCAACTAGGCTCGTAAGGCACGACCTGCCCTTGACAAATCCATGCTGACTATTCCTGATCATGTCAAACCTCTCCAAATGCTCGTAACTCTTGTCCCTCAGAAGCCTCTCCATCAGCTTACCAACCACTGAGGTCAGACTCACCGGGCGGTAATTTCCCGGGCTATCTCTGTTCCCTTTCTTGAAAATAGGGACTACATCCGCAATCCTCCAATCTTCCGGAACCTCTCCCGTCTCCATTGACGACGCAAAGATCATCGCCAAGGGCTCTGCAATCACTTCCCTGGCCTCCCACAGTATCCTGGGGTACATCCCATCTGGTCCCGGCGACTTATCTACCTTGATAGAATTCAAAAGTTCTAACACATCCTCCTCCTTAATGTCCACGTACTCAATCTTTTCCACCTGCTGCAAGTCCATAGCAAGATCTCCCAAATCAGCTTCCACTGTGAATACTGATGCAAAGTACTCATTAAGCACCTCCGCCATTTCTTCTGGTTCTACACAGACCTTTCCCCCTTTATCTTTTATAGGTCCTATCCTTTCCCTTCTCACCCTTTTACCTTTTACATACTTATAGAAGGCCTTGGGATTTTCCTTAATCTTACCCGCCAAGGTCTTCTCATGACCCCTTCTGGCTCTCCTAATTTCCCTTTTAACCTCCTTTCTACAGTCCTTATATTCTTCAAGATCCTTAACCTCTCCTAGTTCCCTGAACCTTTTGTACACCTTCCTTTTCCCCCTGACTAGGTTCAACACAGCCTTCGTGCACCACGGTTCCCGAAACCTACCAAAACCCCCTTGCCTTATCGGAACATTGTCATGCAGAGCGCCAGACAAACATTCCTTGAATATCCGCCACCTTCCTTCGGTACTCTTCCCTAAGCATGCCTCCTTCCAGTTTATTTGTCCAAGTAACTTCCTGACTTCTTCGTATCTCCCCTTACTCCAGACAAACACCTTCCTAGCCTGTCTGATCCTATCTCGTTCCAATGCAATTGTGAAGGAGATAGAATTATGGTCACCATTCCCAAGATGCTCTCCTACGGAGAGATCCATCACCTGCCCTGGTTCATTCGCCAGTACCAGGTCAAGTACTGCCTCTCCCCTCGTAGGCTTGTCCACATACTGTGTCAGGAAACCTTCCTGAACACACCTAACAAACTCCTCTCCAGCCGAACCCCTTACTCTAGGGATATTCCAGTCGATGTTTGGGAAATTGAAGTCTCCCATCACGACAACTCTGTTTTTAATACATTTCTCCAGAATCTGTTTCCCTATCTGCACTTCAACTTCCCTGTCACTATTGGGCGGCCTATAGAATACACCCAGCAAAGTTTTCGACCCTTTGCTGTTCGTAACTTCCACCCACAGAGACTCTGTAGAAACTCCCTCCACGGCATCCTCTTCCTCTGCAGCCATGACACTGTCCCTGATCAACAGTGCCACTCCACCACCCCTTCTGCCAGCCTCCCTGTCCTTCCTGAAACATCTAAAACCTGGCACCTGAAGTACCCAGTCCTGTCCCTGAGACATCCAAGTCTCCGTAATCGCCACCACATCACATTCCCAAGCAGCTATCCACGCCCTAAGCTCATCTACCTTATTTACTATACTCCTTGCATTAAAATATACACACTTCAGCCCCTCAGTCTGGGCATTTCCCTTCTCCACCTCCTGTCTAACCTCCCTCCCATGTTTCCTGCGGTCCTCCCCTACCTTTAAAGTATTAAAGCACATGCATTTCAAACCCTGCTCCGCCCCACCCCCGCTATGCCGTGCCTTGCATTCCCCATCTCTGCCCCCCTCCCTTTCACCCCCTCTACTCAATATCCCAATATCCTACTCAAGATCACTCACTGTAACTGTTCAGAGTCACTGTTTATTCAGCAGGGTAAGGATCACTTGCTGTGTAACTGTACAGAGTCACTGTTTATTCAGCAGGGTAAGGATCACTCACTGTGTAACTGTACAGAGTCACTGTTTATTCAGCAGGGTAAGGATCACTCACTGTGTAACTGTACAGAGTCACTGTTTATTCAGGGCAAGGATCACTCACTGTGTAACTGTACAGAGTCACTGTTTATTCAGGGTAAGGATCACTCACTGTGTAAATGTACAGAGTCACTGTTTATTCAGCAGGGTAAGGGTCACTCACCGTGTAACTGTACAGAGTCACTGTTTATTCAGCAGGTTAAGGATCACTCACTGTGTAACTGTACAGAGTCACTGTTTATTCAGGGAAAGGATCGCTCACTGTGTAACTGTACAGAGTCACCGTTTATTCAGCAGGGTGAGGATCACTCACTGTATAACTGTACAGAGTCACTGTTTATTCAGCAGGGTAAGGATCACTCACTGTGTAACTGTACAGAGTCACTGTTTATTCAGCAGGGTAAGGATCACTCACTGTGTAACTGTACAGAGTCACTGTTTATTCAGAGTAAGGATCACTCACTGTGTAACTGTACAGAGTCACTGTTTATTCAGGGGAAGGATCGCTCACTGTGTAACTGTACAGAGTCACTGTTCATTCAGCAAGGTAAGGATCACTCACTGTGTAACTGTACAGAGTCACTGTTTATTCAGCTGGGTGAGAATCACTCACTGTGTAACTGTACAGAGTCACTGTTTATTCAGGGGAAGGATCACTCACTGTGTAACTGTACAGAGTCACTGTTTATTCAGCTGGGTGAGGATCACTCATTGTGTAACTGTACAGAGTCACTGTTTATTCAGCAGGGTAAGGATCACTCACTGTGTAACTGTACAGAGTCACTGTTTATTCAGGGTAAGGATCACTCACTGTGTAACTGTACAGAGTCACTGTTTATTCAGCTGGGTAAGGATCACTCACTGTGTAACTGTACAGAGTCACTGTTTATTCAGGGTAAGGATCACTCACTGTGTAACTGTACAGTCACTGTTTATTCAGCAGGGTAAGGATCGCTCACTGTGTAACTGTACAGAGATACTGTTTATTCAGCAGGGTAAGGATCACTCACTGTGTAACTGTACAGAGTCACTGTTTATTCAGCAGGGTAAGGGTCACTCACTGTGTAACTGTACAGACTCACTGTTTATTCAGGGGAAGGATCGCTCACTGTGTAACTGTACAGAGTCACTGTTCATTCAGCAGGGTAAGGATCACTCACTGTGTAACTGTACAAGGTCTCAATTTATTCAGGGTAAGGATCACTCACTGTGTAACTGTACAGAGTCACCGTTTATTCAGCAGGGTAAGGATCACTCACTGTGTAACTGTACGGAGTCACTGTTTATTCAGCAGGGTAACGATCACTCACTGTATAACTGTACAGGGTCACTGTTTATTCAGCAGGGTAAGGATCACTCACCGTAACTGTTCAGAGTCACTGTTTATTCAGCAGGGTAAGGATCACTTGCTGTGTAACTGTACAGAGTCACTGTTTATTCAGGGGAAGGATCACTCACTGTGTAACTGTACAGAGTCACTGTTTATTCAGGGTAAGGATCACTCACTGTGTAACTGTACAGAGTCACTGTTTATTCAGCAGGGTAAGGATCACTCACTGTGTAACTGTACAGAGTCACTGTTTATTCAGCAGGGTAAGGATCACTCAGTGTGTAACTGTACAGAGTCACTGTTTATTCAGCAGGGTAAGGATCACTCACTGTGTAACAGTACAGAGTCACTGTTTATTCAGCAGGGTAAGGATCACTCACTCTGTAACTGTACAGAGTCACTGTTTATTCAGCAGGGTAAGGATCACTCACTGTGTAACTGTACAGAGTCACTGTTTATTCAGCAGGGTAAGGATCGCTCACTGTGTAACTGTACAGAGTCACTGTTTATTCAGCAGGGTAAGGGTCACTCAATGTGTAACTGTACAGGGTCACTGTACAATGAACATTCTACTATGGCTTGTCACATTGCTTGTTTTATGTCTAAGCCTGGTTGAATGAAAATTTCAAACTATAAAACGTTAGGAAGACGGAAGTTGTTGTCTCAGTCCAGGCCACTGTGTCACTTTTAACCCCAAGCTCAGCTGCAGCAGGCCTATTTGCAAGAGTATTTATTTCCTGTACTTTTAACATCTGCCAGCTTGTCCCTGAGAGATTCCCCAAAACTCTGCTGCCTCTGTCATTACAGCCCCAAATGACTGAAGGGTATATTGAACTTTTTAAAGGGGATATGTACTTTTCAATGAATAACAGCCAAAGAGATAGAGGAAAAGATGTTTGAGGATGTAATGTAACCACTCTCTGTAAAAACTCTTCCATGGATTATACTTCAACCTGAGAGAGACTATGGCATGGTGACCTGGGACGGTGTCATAGCCTAATTCAGTGACACCCGAAGGGAAAGGTAGGGCAAATGTACAAATCTAAACTTTATTCTTCAATGGTTGTGGAGGCAATGGGAACTGATCGTGCTTCCTTGTTTATTGACTGGTAAAAAATGATTTATATATATTATATAAACAGCGGAGGTCCCAGAGGATTGGAGAATAGCCAATGTTGTCATTTGTTTAAGAAGGGTGGCAAGGATAATCCAGGTAATTACAGGCTGGTGAGTCTTACATCAGTGGTAGAGAAATTATTGGAGAGGATTCTTGGAGACAGGATTTACTCTCACTTATAAATAAGTGGATGTTTGTGGCAACATAGTTTTATGAAGGGGAGGTCATGTCTCACTAACATGATCAAGTTTTTCAATTAAGTGACAAAGATGATTGATGAGGGTAGGGCAGTGGATGTTGTCTACATGGACTTCAGTAAGGCCTCTGACAAGGTCCCTCATGGGGGACTGGTGCAGAAGGTGAAGTTGGCAAGATGGATACAGAACTGGCTCGGTCAAAGATCACAGAGGGTAACAGTGGAAAAGTATGTTTCTGAATGGAGGGCTGTGACAAGTGGTGTTCCTCAGGGATCAGTGCTGGAACTTTTGCTGTTTGTAATATATATAAACGATTTGGAGGAAAATGGAACTGGATTGATTAGTAAGTTTGCAGATGTACAAATGTGAAGTAATACATTTTGTAAGGTCTAATACAGATAGGAAATATACAGTAAATGGCAGATGTACAAATGTGAGGTAATACATTTTGGAAGGTCTAATACAGATAGGAAATATACAGTAAATGGCAGAACCCTTTGGAGGATTGATAGGCAGAGGGATCTGGGTGTACAGGTACACAGATCACTGAAAGTGGCAACGCAGGTGGAGAAGGTAGTCAAGGTGGTATACAGCATGCTTTATAGAACCTTAGTTAAGCTGCAATTGGAGTATAGTGTTCAATTCTGATTGCCACACTACCAGAAGGATGTGGAGGATTTGGAGAGGGTACAGAAAAAAATTACTAGGATATTGCCTGGTATTAGCTATGAGGTGAGGTTGAAGAAACTTGGTTTGTTCTCACTGGAGTGACAGAGGTCGAGGGGAGACCTGATAGAGGTCTACACGATTATAAGGGGCATAGACAGAATGGATAGTCCGATTTTTCTTCCCCAGGGTGGAAGAGTCAATTACTAATGGGCACAGGTTTAAGGTGCGAGGGGCAAGGTTTAAAGGAGATGTACAAGGCAGGTTTTTTTTTACACAGAGAGTAGTGGGTGCCTGGAACTTGCTGCCGGGGGAGGGAGTGGAAGCGGATACGATAGTGACTTTTAAGAGGCGTCTTGACAAATACATGAATAGGATGGGAATAGAGGGATAAGGTCCCCTGGAAGGGTAGGGGGTTTTAGTTCAGTCAGGCAGCATGGTCAGTGCAGGCTTGGAGGGCCGAAGGGCCTGTTCCTGTGCTGTAATTTTCTTTGTTCTGTTTTTATCTGGACGTTGTGAATGCAGGGTTACTGGGATAGAAGGCTCGATAGCCAAATTTGTTGATAACAAAAAGAGGCAGGACAGTAATTTGCAATGAGAAAATAAAAACCCTACAAATGGATACGGATCGATTAGGAGAGTGACCAAAATGTGGTGGATGGAGTTTAGCGTGGGTAACTGTGAAATCATGCATTTTGGTTGCAAAAATAGAAAGGCAAATTATCTAAATGGGGAGAGACTTCAAGGTGCTCCAGTGCAGAGGGAACTGGGTCTCCTCGTTCATGAGTCACAATAAACTAGCATGCAGGTACAGCAGATAATAAAGAAAGTGAATGGAGTGTTGGCATTGATAGCTAAAGGAATAGAATATAAATGTAAGGAAGTAATGTTGCAACTATACAAGGCATTGGTGAGGCCGCACCTGGAGTATTGCGCAGAGTTTTGGTCGCCTTATTTGAGGGAAGATGTAGTGACATTGGAGACAGTTCAGAGGAGGTTCACTAGATTGATTCTAGAGATGAGGGGCTTGTTGTATGAAGAGAGATTGAACAGTTTAGACCAATACTGTCTGGAATTCAGAAGAATGAGGGGAGATCAAATTGACGTATAAAAGATGATAAAAGGTGTGGATAAAGTAGACGTGGAGCGGATGCTTCCTCTTGTAGCAGGGATGAAATGGAGGGGGTAATAGATGAGGACTGCAAAGCGCGGCATCATGGGGGTGGAGTAGAGCATGGTTTGAAATGTGTATACTTTAATGCAAGGAGTATTCGCAATAAGGTGGATGAACTTGCAGCATGGATCAGTACCTGGAACTTTGATGTTGTGGCCATTCCAGAGACATGGATAGAGCAGGGACAGGAATGGTTGTTGCAGGTTCCAGGGTTCAAATGCTTCAGTTGGAGTAGAGAAGGAGGTAGAAGGGGGGGGAGGAGTAGCATTATTAGTCAAGGACTGTAACACAGTGACAGAAAAGAAGTTTGATGAGGACTTGTCTGTTGAGGTAGTATGGGCTGAGATTAGAATTAGGAGAGGAGAGGTCACCCTCTTGGGAGTCTTTTATAGATCTCCTAAAAGTTCTAGAGAGGTAGAGGAAAGGATTGCAGAGACGATCCTGGACAGGAGTGAAAGTAATAGGGTAATTGTTAGGGGAGACTTTAACTTTACTAATATTGATTGGAATAGCTATAGCTTTAGCTTGTTAGAGGGGTCAGTTTTTACACAAAGCGTGCAGGAAGGTTTTTTGACTCAGTATGTCGATAGGCCAACTAGAGGTGAGGCTATATTGGATTTGGTGCTGGGAAATGAGCCAGACCAGGTGTTAGACTTGGAAGTTGGTGAACATTTTGGTGATAATGACCACAATTCGGTTACGTTCACCTTAGTGATGGAAAGGGATAGGCATGAACCTCGGGGCAATAGTTATAGCTGGGGTAAGGGTAATTATGAGGCTATTAGGAGAGAATTAGGGAGCATAGGTTGGACTAGGAAACTACAGGGTCTTGGAACATCCGAAATGTGGAGTTTATTCAAGGAGCAGCTACTGCGAGTCCTTGATAAGTATGTCCCTGTCAGGCAAGGAGGAATTGGTCGAGCAAGGGAACTGTGGTGCACTAAAAAAGTTGATTCGCTGGTTAGAAGGAAAAAGGAGGCTTATGTCAGGATGAGGCTTGAGGGCTCAGGTAGTGCACTGGAAAGCTATAGATTAGCCAGAAGGGAGTTAAAGAGTGAATTAAGAGCTAAAAGAGGACACAAGAAGACTTTGGCTGATAGGATTGAGGAGAATCCTAAGGCTTTCTTTAGATATGTTAAGAATAGAAGATTGGTTAGGGCAAGATTAGGGCCAGTCAGAGACAGCAGTGGGAAGTTATGTGTGGAACTGGAAGAGATTGGAGAGGCACTGAACCAATATTTCTCTTCGGTATTCACGCAGGGAGACGTAAATGTAGTTGTGGAGAACACTGGGTTACAGGGTTGTAAACTGGATAGTATTGCAGTAGATAAGGAGGATGTGCTAGATATTCTTGAGGGTTTGAAAATAGATAAGTCCCCTGGTCCGGATGGGATTTACCCTAGGATTCTCTGGGAGGCAAGAGAGGCGATTGCAGAGCATCTGGCTCTGATCTTCAGGTCGTCGTTGGTCACCGGTATAGTGCCAGAAGATTGGAGGATAGCGAATGTTGTCCCATTGTTTAAGAAGGGGAACAGAGACTTCCCTGGGAATTATAGACCGGTGAGTCTTACTTCTGTTGTGGGCAAGGTTTTAGAAAAAATTATTAGGGATAGGATTTATAGTTATTTAGACAGTAATGAATTGATTGGAGATAGTCAGCATGGTTTTGTGGAGGGTAGGTCGTGCCTTACTAACCTTATTGAGTTTGTTGAAAAAGTGACCAAAGAGGTGGATGGGATAAGGCAGTTGACATGGTCTTTAGTAAGGCGTTTGATAAGGTTCACCATGGAAGGTTTCTGCAGAAAATGCAGATATATGGGATTGAGGGTGATTTAGTTAATTGGATCAGGAATTGGCTAGCTGATAGAAGACAGAGGGTGGTGGTTGATGGAAAGTATTCGTCATGGAGTTCGGTTACAAGTGGTGTGCCTCAGGGATCTGTTTTGGGGCCACTGCTGTTTGTAATTTTTATAAATGATCTGGATGAGGGTATAGAAGGATGGATTAGTAAATTTGCTGATGACACCAAAGTCGGAGGAGTGGTAGATAGTGAAGAGGGGTATCATAGTTTACAGAGAGACTTGGACAAGTGGCAGAGCTGGGCCGAGAGGTGGCAGATGGAGTTTAATGCGGAAAAGTGTGAGGTAATTCACTTTGGCAGAAATAACAGATGTGTAGAGTATAGGGCTAACGGTAGGACTCTGAATAGTGTTGACGAACAGAGGGATCTAGGTGTATATGTGCATAGATCCCTGAAAGTTGGAAATCAAGTCAATAAGGTTGTTAGGAAGGCATACGGTGTCTTGGCGGTTATTGGTAGGGGGATTGAATTTAGGAGCCGCAACGTCATGTTGCAACTGTACACAACTCTGGTGCGGCCGCACTTGGAGTATTATGTACAGTTCTGGTCCCCACATTATAGGAAGGATGTGGAGGCATTGGAGAGGGTGCAGAGGAGGTTTACCAGGATGTTGCCTGGTATGGAGGGGAGGTCCTATAAGGAGAGACTGACGGATTTGGGGTTGTTTTCGTTGGAAAGAAGGCGGCTAAGAGGAGATGTTATTGAAACATATAAGATGATTAGAGGTTTAGATAGGGTGGACAGTGATAGCCTTTTTCCTCGGATGGAGAAAACTAGCACGAGGGGACATAGCTTTAAATTAAGGGGTGGTAGTTATAGGACGGATGTAAGGGGTAGGTTCTTTACCCAGAGGGTGGTGAGGGAATGGAATGCCCTGCCTGCTGCAGTTGTAGATGCGCCTAGTTTGGGGGCGTTTAAGAGGTTCGTGGATAGGTTTATGGATGGAAAGGGATTGGTTTAGGTAAGAGGGTCATTGCTTTTTCCTTAATTGGTCGGCGCAACATCGTGGGCCGAAGGGCCTGTTCTGCGCTGTAATGTTCTATGTTCTAGTGGGACATTTTAGGACAGGAGGTCATAGGCTCAGGATAAGGGGCAGCAAATTTAAAATAGAGTTGAGGAGAAACTACTTCACCCAAAGGGTTGTGAATCTGGAATTCACTGCCCCAAAGTGCAGTAGATGCACTTAAAAGAACATAGATAGGACATAGATAGGATGCAGGAATGGGCGGAGAAGTGGCAGATGGACTTCAACGCGGACAAATGTGTAGTCGTCCATTTCGGCAGAACCAACGGGATGAACGAGTACACTATCAAGGGCAGGAGTCTTAGTAGCGTTGAAGAGCAGAAGGATCTCGGGGTCTGGGTCCACAGGACTCTTAAATCGGCCTCGCAGGTGGAGGAGGTGGTCAAGAAGGCGTATGGTGTACTGGCCTTCATTAATCGAGGGATTGAGTTTAGGAGTCGGGAGGTAATGCTGCAACTTTACAGGACCCTCGTCAGGCCTCATTTGGAGTACTGTGCGCAGTTCTGGTCGCCTCACTATAGGAAAGACGTAGAAGCTATTGAAAGGGTGCAGAGGAGATTTACATGCATGTTGCCTGGACTGGGAGGCATGCCTTATGAAGATAGGTTGAGGGAGCTGGGACTCTTTTCCCTGGAGAGGCGAAGGTTGAGAGGCGACCTGATAGAAGTTTATAAAATGTTGAGAGGAATAGATAGGGTGGACTCTCAGAGGCTATTTCCCCGGGTTGAAATGGTCGCTACAAGAGGACACAGATTTAAGGTGCGGGGAGGGAAGTATAGAGGTGATGTTAGGGGTAAGTTTTTCACTCAGAGGGTGGTGAGTGAATGGAATCGGCTGCCGTCATCGGTGGTGGAGGCGAACTCGCTGGGGTCTTTTAAAAGACTTCTGGATGAGTATACGGGGTTTAATGGGATTGGGGGTTATAGATAGGTCTATAGATTGGTGGGGTTGATGTGATCGGCGCAACTCGAGGGCCGAAGGGCCTGTTTGTGCTGTAATGTTCTATGTTTCTATGCTGGGACAGTGAGTAAATTTGAGGAAGTAGACAGATTTTTAATTGGTAATGGGTTGAAGGGTTATTGGGGGGAAGGCAGGAAAATGGGGATGAGAAGCATATCAGCCATGGTCAAATGGCAGAGTGAACTCGATGGACCAAATGGCCTCATTCTGCTCCTGTATCTTATAATGTGTGTGACAATTTTATTGTTTTCTCATGTTTGTTTTAGTTACAAATAAATTTACTCTTTAAAAGATTTAACCACACTTTGAGTAAAGAGTAAATTTGGACTGGGAGAAGATATCTGCAGAGGAAGGGTCTTCTTTTAAATTGTGACCAATGTTGGTGCAGCGAGAATATTAGAATAAAGGGGAACCAGTTCAAACTTCTCCCAACCCAAGGCCATTACCTCATTGGGGTCTCAGTCAGGGACAGTTATAACAACTCGCACTAGCACCCATTTACAAATCACCCCCGCTCACTGAACTACATTGAGCCCCACTCCATCCTCATTTCCAACTTCCTCCATGGCCACACCACTCAACTTTGTAATCCTTTCCATCCCCACAAGCCCTCGGAGGATTGGCACTCCTCTCTGGCCTCCTTTACCCGTAATACATTCAGAAAAACTGAACTCTTTGGAAGCCTATCTTTATACTTTCAGTACAATACACAGTGCTATAAAAATGCCAGAAGTTGTTGTAGTCACTTGCAGACTTGGCAGCTGGGATTCCCAGTTAAGCTTGATTGAGTTGTTGAGAATTCCTGGCAAAAGCTGCTCACATTCCACAGATATTGGTGCAGTTACTTATAAATCCTCATACAGCAAGCATTGTCAGTGCGATGTACTCCGACCAAGGAGGACACTGTATTTAACTATATTAAAAAGTAGGCAGGAAGTCCCCATGACCAGACTTATCACCAGTTCCAGCAACAGAGTTCCTGCAGGAATCCCACAGAGACACAGAATCAGATGGGAATCTGGGAGAAAGGGAATTGGGAGACTGGGAATAAAGTCCAGCCCCGGTACACACTCACCTGAATTTGTCCTGGAACTGGGTCAATCCCTGGTCGGTCTTCAGTTTGAACTCCAGATATAGGCAGTTTTCCCTCACCGCACTGTACTGACTCCGCCAGAGATCCTGGGTTTGATGACTTCTTGCACGACTCAGATCCACAGCCGTCTTTTAACAGCAAGGATGACTGATTTTAACCCCACTATAAATAGTTTGGTGCTGTTCTGAGTTAGTCTAGTCCCTCCCAGTCCCTCCTCCTCTTCTCCTGCCAGAATCCATCAGCTCAATAACAATAACAGTTCCTGGGCCTCAAATAGAATTTGGACACTTGCTGAAATCAGGTCTCATTTGAAACTTGCAAGTAAAGGGTCTGAGACATTATCAGAGACACATGTGCACTCTCCAAGCCAGGAGGAAGAATGTGGACTGGACACTGAGCCAAGAAACAAACTGGCTCCAAAATGTGTTTTCAAAATAATTCAGGATGGCGGAGGAGGCAATGGGATAGTTTATATAAATTTACACTGAGGAGAAGCAGCAGCTTTATCAAGTTAGACTCTTTATTCAAAACACAAAATGAAATGTCTAACAGATATTTTTATATTTAATTTTCTAAACAATGCAACTTATAAACTTGCACAGGAACAAGGGTGGGGGCACACAGCCTCTTGCAAATGTTTCTCATTATTTCTGTATTTATCGGGGAAATAGAAAATTAGGAAGATTCTGGAAACAATGAAGATGGTAACTTGTGATCAGTTCCAATTCTGGTTAATAAATGGAGTGCAGCAACATCTTACATGACACTTTCAAAGTTCCAGGTGGCCAAAGCTGCCTTCACAGATGGTAAAGGGGGTGCGAGAGATGGAGGAGAGCTTTCGAGAAGAGGTTTGAGATCTAGAATAATTGAGTCTGAAAGTGACAATAGATGAGTGACAATAGCAAATGGGCTGAAGCAGAACACATGAGAGAGTCAGCCCATCAGGCCTGTTCCAACATTCAACCATAGCTGGACTTGGCTTTCAACACCACTCACCAGCAAGGCTGAAGATGGGTAATAGGAGATCAAAATCAATGAACCAGGCATGTGGTCAGAAACTTACAAGGTTAAAGGTGAACAGGGTGATTCAATCGGAGAATGTGGATGGGGACAAAGTGAAGACAAACATTTTCCTGTCCTAATGTTGACTCAGTTACAATTGAAGACAAATTGAATGGCAGAGAGGCAGGTGAGGGAAGTAGTAGGGAAGTGAAGCTGGAACTCTGCAGCATGCTCTTGGAGGACTGGCTCATTCCCCAAAGGTTCAGAGTGAAAAATCAAACTGTCCCTTGTTCCAATTCGACAGAAAATGTTGGCAGCACCCACAGAGAGCAACATTTCAAGGTTTCCTCAGGATTCTGTACACTGTGACCCTTCAATGTGACTTTTGCTGATCTCAGCAGGAGGAAGGGGGTTGCTGCCTCTGTGCTAGAGGGGGAAAATTAATCACCCAAATTCAAAACTCCCATCCTGTCTGTCCATTCATAGCAATGAGATAAAGTCTTTGCTCCCACTGAGATTCTGACGTGATGCAAGTTTGAGATGTTCCACAGAGTTTAGGGAAAAAGAGAACTCTGGGGATAACAGTGAGAGAACGGGTGTAGGGAGTGGGTGCATTTGTAGCGAGGTGGAATTTGTAAAAAGTTGATGTAGTGAAAATGAGCCTGAGCTAGAAATGAGTTTTAAGTATGGGTGGGTGGATGCGAGGGAAAGTTTGGGGTCACCCCATGAGAAGTTTAGTTGGGGAGTAAGGTAGAATGTGGTTGGGTTGGAGTAATAGTTTAGGGGTTAAAAAAAGGGGCAGTGTGCTGAAGGGCCTGTTTCCATGCTGTAAACCTCTATGACTCTAATTTGAGATTGGGAGAATGGATGGGTTTGAGGTGAAAGTGAGTGACATCGTTGTTGGGAATTGTTAATTCTTTCTGAAATGGTAGCAGGGGGTGACGGGGGCTAGAATTTTCAGCTTTTAACAGTTCCAGAGCACAGGGGTATTGTTTTGCCAGCTAGGGTGCAGAGTTAGCCCTCCCAGTCTGCAGAACTGGAACAGTGTGTTGTAGCTGACATGGACAGAATCCAGGAACAACACATGACAATGAGTCAGAGTACAGCTAGTTCTTGTGGTTCTGTTGTTTGTGCTTTGCATATCTGCCTCAGTCCCCCTCCCAGGCTTGTCCTCCTACAGGCATACAGTCCACAGGAAGCAAAGCAGCAAGGTTCAACACCAGGGGCAGGGACTGTGTTAGGGTCATGCTCACAGTCAGCAACAAGGCTGTCTCAAACAGCAAGGTTTACTGAGAAAAGTGCTTCCCCTTTCTTCACATCTTCTATCAAACTTGCCCTAATGTCAAATACTCCAGGCATATTGGGTCATTTTTATCCTGTAATTGGCTACTGGAACCTACTACTGTACCTACAATACAGAAAGAGGCTATCTGAAAGAGCATCTTGTCCAGGCCCAATCCCCATCCTATCCCCGTAACCCCACACATTTAGCATGACCAGTCCACTTAACCTGCACATCTTTGGACACTAAGGGTCAATTTAGCACAATTAACTTAACCTGCACATCTTTGAAATGTGGGAGGGAACTGGAGCACCTAGAGGCAGGCTGTAAGATTAATATTTTTGTCTTTATTCCACAGGTGGAGGTCCACCACGTGTCAAACGAGGGGCATTCACACGGCGGGTCGTGCGTGGGCTGCTCGTGGAAGTTCCAGGAGTGGCTTAGTACTTCATGTCGGTGTGTGTGCTTGATCCTGGACCGGTAGATGGGCGCCGCAACAGCTCAGTGACTAGCACTGCTGGCTGTGCAGGCACATGGATTTGGGCCTGTGTCTGTGGGAGTTTGCGCATTCTCCCTGTGGTTGCGTGGGTTTCCTCCGGGCGCTCCGGTTTCCTCCCACGCCCCAAAGATGTGCTCTCAGGCTAATCGGTTTTTACCAAATTGACACTATTTCTTCCCTGAATCTGACTGAGTAGGGTTCCATTCATAGATATGCAGGGTAGAATAGGTGTAGGGTGATGTGGCGGCGCGGGCTTGTTGGGCCGAAGGGCCTGTTTCCCGTGCTGGGTTGTTCTTTGTTCTTTCTTTGTTCTTTGTAGGAAACCCACACAGACACAAGGAGAATGTAGACTCCACAGAGTCACTCAAGCCAGGAATTGAATCTAGGTCCCTAGCGCTGAGGAACAGAGGTGCTAACCACTGTGTCACACACTGTCAGATTGGGGAGTGAACACTGGTCTCCATTAGCTGTCAAACAACTGCCAGTACTGTCTCTCTCAGCTAACACAGAATGGAGACACGGCATCAGTATGATTCAGGAAAGGTAATCAAATTATCTGTCATAAGCATTTACAGAAACTCAGAGTGGATAGATTTACACATTACTGTTGATCAGAGATATTCTCTGGAAAACCAGTTGGGATAGTGTGCAGTCCTGATAGCAGCAGCAGTATTCCAGGATAGAATGAACCGTTACTGATAGAACACAATGTGCAGAAACCATCCCCTGGACTCAGGATTGGGTGTCAGCAGTGTCCAAATGGATAACAGAGATGGGTGAATGGAGGGCATTCAGGCTCTGTGGGCTGACAGTCGGCAGATACAGTTTAATGGGGTGTTATACTGAGCTTGGGATTAACAAATAGGAACCAAAAAAGAAAACGCTGGAAAATCTCAGCAGGTCTAGCAGTATCCATAAGGAGAGAAAAGAGTTTTGAGTCCAAATGTCACAGCTCAAAACATCAGCTCTTTTTTCTCCTTACATTTTCTCTTTTGGTTTCAGATTCCAGCATCCGCAGTAATTTGTTTTTATTAATAAATAGGAAACGTGATTCAAGTATTAATTAACTGATAAATCAGGAGAGACAGCTAGGAATAGAAACAGAGGCTAGCAGCAGGAGTAGGCCATTCGGCCCTTCAAGCCTGCTCCGCCATTCTTCTTGATCATGGCTGATCAAGTTCAATATCCTGAACCCCATTCCTCCCATATCCCTTGATCCCTTTAGCCCCAAGAGCTATATCTAATTTCTTCTTGAAATCAGACAACGTTTTGGCCTCAACAACATTCAGTGGGCGTGAATTCCACATATTCCCCACCCTCTGGGTGAAGAAATTTCTCCTCACCTCGGTTCTTATCCTCAAACCAAAAAAAGTTTAAGGTTTATTTATTAGTCACAAGTAAGGCTTACATTAACATTGCAATGAAGTTACTGTGAAATTCCCTAAGTCACCACAGTCCAGTGCCTGTTCGGGTCAATATTCCTAAACAGTACATCTTTCAGACTGTGGGAGGAAACCAGAAACCTGGAGGAAACCCACGCAGACAAGTGGAGAATGTGCAAACTCCGTACAGCAGTGATCCAAACCTAGAATCGAACCCAGATCCCTGGAGCAGTGAGGCAGCAGTGCTAACTACTGTGTTGCCCCGTATGATCACTAATTCTGTACTCCCTGCCATTGGGAACATTCTTTCTGAATCTACCCCATCTAACCCTGTTAGAATTTATAAGTTTCTATGAGATCCCCTCTCACTCTTCCAAATCCCAGTGAATACAATCCTAACCAATTTAGTCTCTCCTCATATGACCGACCTGCCATCCCAGGAATCAGCCTGGTAAACCTTCTCTGTACTGCCTCTACAGCAAGGATATCCTTTCCTCGGATAAGGACACCAAAACTGCACAAAATACTCCAGACGTGGCCCCACCGCCCTGTACAATTGCAGTAAAACATCCCTCATGATTTAGGCCAATATACCATTTGCCCTCTTTTATTATTTGGAGTACCTAAGTACTTACTTCCAATGACTGATGCATGAGGACACCAAGGTCTTACTGAATATCCACCTCTCTCGATTTACACCGATTCAAGCAACTGCCTATTATCTTCCTATTCCTGTTTCTGTGCTGTAATTTTCTTTGTTCTTATTATTGCTACCAGTGGACAATCTCACATTTATCCACATTATACTGCATCTGCCATGCAGATGTCCCCACACACAGGCTGTCTAAATCATACGAAAGCATCTCTGCATCTTCCTCACAGTTCATTCTTCCACCCAACTTAATATCTGCAAATTTGGAGATAATTTATTCAGTTCCCCCTTCCAAATCATAAGAACATAAAAAATAGGAGCAGGAGTAGGCCATCTAGCCCTTCGAGCCTGCCCCACCATTTAATAAGATCATGGCTAATCTGAAGTGGATCAGTTCCACTTTCCCGCTTTCTCCCCATAAACGTTAATTCCCTTGTCTGTCAAAAACCTATCTACCCGTGTCTTAAATATATTTAGCGAGGTAGCCTCCACCACTTCAACGGACAGAGAATTCCAGAGAGTGAAGAAGTTCCTCCTCAACTCTATTCTAAACTGCAGCCACCCCCCCCCCTTATCTTGAGGCTGTGCCCTCTAGTCCTGCTGTCCTTTCTGAGCGGGAAGAATCTCTCTACCTCTACCCTATCCATCCCTTTCATTACCTTATACGTCTCTATAAGATCCCCCCTCATCCTTCTAAACTCCAACAAGTACAGACCCAGTCTATTTAGTCTCTCTTCATAGTCTAACCCCCTCATCTCCGGTATCAGCCTAGTAAACCTCCTCTGCACTCCCTCCAAGGCCAAAATATCCTTGCGCAAGTGCGGTGACCAAAACCGCGCACAGTACTCCAGCTGCGGCCTCACCAATGCCCTATACAGTTGCAGCAAGACCTCCCTACTTTTATATTCTATCCCCCTCGCTATAAAGGCCAGCATTCCATTCGCCTTCTTGATCACCTGCTGCACCTGCAGACTGGGTTTTTGCGACTCATGCACAAGTACCCCCAGGTCCCTCTGCACCGTAGCATGCTGCAGCTTTTCACCCTTTAAATAGTAATCCCTCCTACTGTTATTCCTGCCAAAGTGGATAACCTCACACTTGCTAACATTGTACTCCATCTACCAGGTCCTCGCCCACTCGCTCAGCCTATCCAGATCCCTCTGCAGATTTTCCACACCCTCCGCACAATTTGCTTTTCCACTCATCTTTGTGTCATCAGCAAATTTCGTCACCCTACACTCAGCTCCCTCCTCCAGATCATCTATATAAATGGTAAATGGGCTGAGGCCCCAGCACCGATCCCTGGGGCACTCCACTAGTCACCAACCGCCAATCAGAATTGCACCCATTGATACCAACTCTCTGCCTCCTATTAGACAACCAATCCTCTATCCACGCTAACACCTAACCCCAACTCCATGCCCCCTAACCTTCTGAAGCAACCTTTTGTGCGGCACCTTATCAAACGCCTTTTGAAAATCAAGAAACACCACATCCACCGGTTCCCCTCTGTCTACCACACTAGTCACATCCTCATAGAATTCCAATAAATTCATCAAACACGACTTCCCCTTAACGAATCCATGCTGCGTCTGCTCTATCAAACAATTCTTTTCATTATATATTAAATCATTAATATATAATGTGAACAGTTGGGGCCCGAGCACAGACCCCTGTGGAATGCCACTAGTCACCACAACCAATCAGAAAAAGACCCATTTATGCCAACTCTTTGCTTCTTATCTGCTAACCAGCTTTCTGTCCATCTCAAGACATTACCTGCAATCCCATGTGCTTTAACTTTACACAGTAGTCTGTTATATGAGACCTTGTTAAAAACCTTCTGAAAGTTTAAATAAACCACATCTACTGGTTCTCCTTGGTCAACTCTATTAATTACATCCTTAAAGAATTCCAATAGATTCATCAAGTATGATTTCCCTTTTGTAAATCCATGCTGACTGTCTGATTATCCCACTGCCTTCCAAATGCTGAGTTATGAAATCCTTGATAATGGACACTAGCAACTTCCCCAGTATCGACGTTAGGCTCACTGGTCTATAGTTCCCTATTTTCTCTCTACCTCCCTTTTCGAATAGTGGGCTTACATTAGCTCCCCTTAAATCTGCAGGAAACAATTCAGAGTCCAAAGAATTTTGGAAAATAACCACCAATGGATCTGCTATTTCCAAGGCCACTTCCTTAAGTACTCTGGGATAAAGATTATCAGAACCTGGAGATTTATTCACTTTCAATCCCATCAATTTCCCCAAAACCATTTCCCTACTAATGCTGATTTCCTTCAGCTCCTCACTGCACTTCCGGTACATTATTCTCTCTCAGCACTTCCGGTACATTATTCATGTCTTCCTTTGTGAAGATTGCAGTAAAGGACAGATTTAATTCCTCAGCTATTTCTTTATTCCCCATTATGAATTCTCCCGTTTCCGACTAAGGCCCTACATTCTTTTTTGTCAATCTTTTTCTCTTTACATACCTATAGAAACTTTTACACTCAGTTTTTATGTTCCCTACTAGCTTACTTTCATACTCTATTTTCCCTTCTTAATCAATCCCTTTGCCTTTGTTGAATTTTAACCTGCTCCCAATCCTCAGGCCTATTGCTTTCTCTTCCCAATTTGTATGCTTCTTCCTCGAATCTGATACTGTTTCTAATTTTCCTTGTAAGACCTGGTTTGGCCACAATTCCCTTCTCACTCTTGCGCCAAACAGAATCTGGAGTTCATCTAGTCGTTCTTTAAATGCCTGCCATTGCCTGTCCAATATCTTTCCTTTCAGTAATGTTTCCCAGTCGATCATGGCCAATTCATGCCTCATATCATCATAGTTCCCTTTATTGGAATTCAGAACCGTGGTCTCAAAATCAACTACATCATTATGCACTGTGACAAACAATTCGACCATATTATGGTCATACATCCCCAAGGGTTTTCTCATAACTAGATTGCCAACTAATCCTTTCTCATTGCACAATACCCAGTCCAGGATGGCCTGTTCCCTTGTTGGTTCCTCAATGTATTGCTCCAGAAAACCATCTCATAAGCACTCCAGAAATTCCTCCTCTGTTGTACTGTGACTAATTTGACCCTCCCAATCTATACTGTCCCATAATAGTTGCCCATAATTAATGATCCTTTAACACATACATCTCTGATTTCCTGTCCAATGCTTTTCCCAACATTACTGCTACAGTTTGGTGATGTGTGCCGCCCTCACCAATGTTTTTTGCCCCTTATTATTTCTTAACTCGACCCATACAGATTCCACATCATCTATGCAAATATCTTTCCCCAATATCGTATCACTATCATCTTTAATCAGCAATGCAACTCCACCACCTTTTCCTTTCCATCTGTCCTTCCTAAACATTGAATAGTCTTCAATGTTTTGTTCCCATCCTTGGTCACTTCGGAGCCACGATTCTGTAATGCCAACAATATCATTGCCCTTTACATTTATCTGTGCAACCAATTAATCCATTTTGTTACTTCAGGTGAGCACTTTTAACAGCCATGGGCAGCATGGTGGTACAGTGGTTAGCACTCCTGTCTCTCAGTGCCAGGGTCCCAGGTTCAATTCCCAGTTTAGGTCACTGTGTGGAGTTTGTATGTTCTCCCCGTGTCTGCGTGGGTTTCCTCCGGGTGCTTGGTTTCCTCCCACAGTCTGAAAGACGGGCTAGTTAGGTGTATTGACATGGACAGATGTTGGAGTGTGGCTACTAGGGGAATTTCACACTAACTTAATTATTAATGTGAGCCTTATTTGTGACTAATAAATTTTATCTTTACACTTCTCCCTTTCCTAGTACTTTTTTTAAAAAACTTAGTCTTTGACTCTGGCCCTTGATTTCTCTGCCTATCACTTTCCTTATTCTCCTTACTGTCTTTTCCTTTTGTTCTTAATTGTTCTGAATGTTGCCTGGGATGGAGGGTCTGAGCTATGAGGAAAGATTGAATAGACTGGGGTTGTTTTCCTTGGAGCAGCAAAGGTTGGGAGAGGACCTGATCGAGGTGTGTAAGATTATGAGGGGCATTGATTGGGTGGATAGGAAGGCATCTTTTCTATTTGTACAGCGGTCCGTAAACACTGGGGCTTAGCTTTCTACCTCTTATCTTCAATCTAAGGTCAGTAAGACTCACAACACCAATTGAAGTTTATTTGGAATCACAAGCTTTCAGAACACTGCTCCTTCAAGCAGCACTCCAAAAGCTTGAGATTCCAATTAAAGTTATTGGACTTTAACCTGGTGTTGAGAGAGTTCTTACGGTGTTTACCCCTGTCCAACGCATCTCCACATCATAAACCAGAAGGAAGTCGAGGAGAAGCCCTTTCACCCAGAGGGAATCTGGAACACTCTGCCCTCCAGGGCTATGGACCAAGTGCTGGAAAATGGGATTAGTGTTGGCTGGTATGAACATGAATGGGCTGAATGGCCTCTTGTGCTGTAAATGTGTATGAATCTAGGAAAGGGAATTGTGGCCATGATCAATTGGGTAGAATGGAGCCACGCACGCACATGCAGTTGCAACTGGAAGGCAGTGAGGGGGAGGAGGATGTGGCCAAACCACATCAAAGGTTTCAGCCAGGCTGAGAAAGACAAGAGGAAAAATCCATTTTTATTACAGTCACAAAGGATGTCATCTGTAAGCATGGTAACGAGTCCTTTCAGTCCTATGGCAAAGGTGGAATCCTAATGAGGGATTTAAACTGAGCCTTCCAGAAAAGGATAACTCTCCATTCACCTGAAAAGGGAAACCCCTCAAAAGCTAGTGAGTTTACTATCAAATAAATCGGCTGGACTAAAACCTGGTGTTGTCAGACTTTTTACTGAAGCAACAATACAGAGACTTTGGAGAGGGAAGTTGTAGATGGATGTGAACTGTTAGGCATACCTGAAATCTTACACTTTCTAATTCTTGTCTCAGTTGTTCTGACAGAATGATTGAGAGCTAGCACGTGGCAGAGGAGACATTGAAGACAGTCTTCCCCTCATTCCAGGGCTCTGTCAGTCACAGCTCTGCCAGAGATGTTACAATTAGAACATAGAACATTACAGCGCAGAACAGGCCCTTCGGCCCACGATGTTGCGCCGACCAGTTACAAAAACAATGACCCACTAGCCTATACCAATCCCTTTTCGTCCATAAACCTATCCACAGATCTCTTAAACGCCCCCAAACTAGGCGCATTTACAACTGCAGCAGGCAGGGCATTCCAATCCCTCACCACCCGCTGGGTAAAGAACCTACCCCTGACATCCGTCCTGTAGCTACCCCCCCTTAATTTAAAGCCATGCCCCCTCGTGCTAGCTTTCTCCATCCGAGGAAAAAGGCTATCACTGTCCACCCTATCTAAACCTCTAATCATCTTATATGTTTCAATAAGATCCCCTCTTAGCTGCCTTCTTTCCAACGAAAACAACCCCAAATCCCTCAGTCTCTCCTCATAGGACCTCCCCACCATACCAGGCAACATCCTAGTAAACCTCCTCTGCACCCTCTCCAAAGCCTCCACATCCTTCCTGTAATGTGGGGACCAGAACTGCACACAGTACTCCAAGTGCGGCCGCACCAGAGTAGTGTACAGTTGCAACATGACGCTGCGACTCTTAAATTCAATCCCCCTACCAATAAACGCCCCCTACCGTACGCCTTCTTAACAACCTTATCTACTTGATTCCCAACTTTCAGGGATCTATGTACACATACACCTAGATCCCTCTGTTCATCCACACTATTCAGAGTCCTCCCGTTAGCCCTATACTCGACACATCTGTTGCTCCTACCGAAGTGAATTACCTCACACTTCTCCGCATTAAATTCCATCCACCACCTCTCGGCCCAGCTCTGCAACCTATCCAAGTCTCCCTGCAAACTATGACACCCTTCCTCACAATCTACCACACCTCTGACTTTGGTGTCATCAGCAAATTTACTAATCCACCCAACTATACCCTCATCATTAATAAAGATTACAAACAGCAGTGGCCCCAAAACAGATCCCTGAGGCACACCACTCGTAACCGAACTCCATGATGAATATTTACCATCAACCACCACCCTCTGTCTCCTATCTGAAAGCCAATTTCTGATCCAATTTCCTAGATTACCCACAATCCCATACATCTGCATTTTCTGCAGAAGCCTACCATGGTGAACCTTATCGAACGCCTTACTAAAATCCATATATACCACATCAACTGCCTTGCCCCCATCCACCTCTTTGGTCACCTTATCAAAAAACTCAATAAGGCTAGTAAGGCACGACCTACCCGCTACAAAACCATGCTGACTATTTCTAATCAATTCATTACACTCCAAATAACTATAAATCCTATCCCTAATAATTTTTTCTAAAACCTTGCCCACAACAGAAGTAAGACTCACCGGTCTATAATTCCCGACAAAGTCTCTGTTCCCTTTCTTAAACAATGGGACAACATTCGCTATCCTCCAATCCTCCGGGACTACACCAGAGACCAATGACGACCTGAAGATCAGAGCCAGATGCTCTGCAATCACCTCTCTAGCCTCCCAGAGAATCCTAGGGTAGATCCCATCCGGACCAGGGGACTTATCTATTTTCAACCCCTCAAGAATATCCAGCACATCCCCCTTATCAACCGTAATACTGTCTATTTTACACCCCTGCAACCCAGTGTCCTCCTCAGCTATATTCATGTCCCCCTGCGTGAACACCGAAGAGAAATATTGGTTCAATGCTTCTCCAATCTCTTCCGGTTCCACACACAACTTCCCTCTGCTGTCCGTAACTGGCCTAATCTTGCCCTGACCAACCTTCTATTCTTGACATACCTATAGAACGCCTTAGGATTCTCCTTAATCCTATCAGCCAAAGTCTTCTCATGTCCTCTTTTAGCCCTTCTTAACTCACTCTTCAACTCCCTCCTAGCCAATCTAAAGCTTTCTAGTGCACTACCTGAGCCCTCAAATCTCATCCGAACATAAGCCTCCTTTTTCTTTTTAACCATCGACTCAACTCTTTTAGTGCACCAATGCAATTGGGGAGGAAGAGAGGAAGAAGAGATCCCACCTTGTAATCACCATCCAGTCATCCTGCGGGATGGAGTCTCAGAGCAACAGCAACTTTATTTGTAATGATCCTCACAACTGAACATGCCAACTCCGGGCTCTCACACTGATCAGTTACTTGACTAAGGTACAGGGGGATGACACTAGGAGAGTTAACTGAAGAACGATCCCAGTGCTTGCATACTAACCAGGAAAGAGATTGAATTCTGTTGCTGCAAGCTGCCAGAACATTTTGGAACTTACGAGTTTAGGGGTGAGCCTTGCCCTGCGCCATCTGCAAGTAATTATTAACCAGATTAATATTTGAACAAATCAGAACAACAGTTCAATGTGAAGGTAGTGTCAGAGAGTACAGCCATTTCTTTCGGTCCTGGCTATCCTCAACCTTCAAACTAAACTCACCAGCTACTGGGAAAACAGCACATTCCCACAGTGCCAGCCTCTGGCTATCTCTGTACACGCACATACTTGGAATTTTCCACTCCTGCCTAGTACGAATTCAGGAACATCCTCCAATTCTCTTCATTCCTTCAGTTTTCAACAGATTCTGCCTTTGCATATTCTGAAAGAGCCAATGGAACCCACACCAGCACTGAGATACTGTTTATGTAGTAAATTGTCAGGAATCAGAATACAACGCCCAAGAGGATAGAGGAAACAGGTTCAAAGTAACTTTCATTACAGATTTGGATAAATACTTGAAGGAAAATTACAGAAATATGGGGAACAAGCAGAGTGCAACTAGAGCCAGCACAGATAATGATAGACCGAACAGTCTTCTTCGATGTATAATTCTGAGAGTGACACTGAATCCAAGGCTACATTACCACAGTGAGCATTGAAAGTATTCCTTCTTCAAAAAGCTGTCCATTAAATGCTCCATTTAAGAGGAAGTGTGGTAAGTATGAGAGAGAGAGAAAGTAACAGGAGATGGAGAAGGAGGTGGTGTGTGTGGAGAGTAAATCCAGCTGTTGCACTGCACATTTCATATAGGAGGAAGACACCAGTGAAACAATACCTTGTGAGTAAAGGAATATTCGGGTGTGCTGCTAACTTGAATCTGCTTTCTCTGAGGGCTATATTTTCCTATGTGATGGTGTTTAAATGTAGCCTGTGTTAAAGAATGAACCATCACCCATTGCAAATCCTCAAAGCCAAACATGACTGACTGATTCTGACTGATAAATACTATCAGCGCAGCTCCTGACTACAAAATAGATCCTGCTCTGTGGCTTTTATTTCAAGGGTGTATATAATCGGAATGGTATCAGTGACTGCACCCCACCCACTCACACCCCAATCATTACAAACTGCGCAGTGAGAGCAGCTTTCTACAGTGCCAGGTCTAAGGCTGACAGATACTGACAACAATATTAGAACTACAGCCCCCACAAACCTATCCCAAAATAACACAGCAGCCTGATGTACATTTCTAATCAGAACTAGCCAAATCCACATCATTTCCAATTACAAAACAGGCACAGAGACAACACAGCTTTAATCACTATAAGGTAACGAGTGAGAGGACAGTTCTGAATCCTCAACCAGCCCTCCCCAGAAATAGGCCCATCAGGTCACACAACAGGATGCTGGATGCAGTGAGATTGAGACACACTGTGACTGAGTGCTGAGACTGATCAACACCATTCCCCTGGGTCACTGTTCCATTTGAGGCTGGGAGTAGCAACAATACAATGGCAGCTACGGACAGGGGTGGGAGGGCAATGTTATATCTTAGTACAGTTTACAAAGATATGAATTACGAGTAGGCCATTCAGCCCCTCAAGACTGCTCCGCCATTTAATAAAACCATGGTTAATTTGATTGTGGCCTTCATTTTCCTGTCTAACGTCTACAACCTGTGACTCCCATCTCGGGCAAGAATCTATTTCAGCTTCATAAATATTCAATGCCCCAGCCTCTGCTGCTCTCTGTAAAGATAATCCCAAAATCCAACAACCTTCAGAGAAAATAATTCTCACCTGCCTTAAATAGGAGACCACTTCCTTTTAAACTATGTCCCCTAGTTCTAGTCTCTCCCATAAGGAAGATGTTTACAGTAACAGGTCGATAAACAACAACTTGCATTTATTTAGCAATAACCAAGTCCACTGGAGCATTATCAAATAAAATCTGATGCTTAGCCATATTCAGAAATATTAGGGCAGAAAGCTTGATTTGACGGAGTGTTTTTAAGGGGGTGGGGGGGGTGGGCAGGGTGTTTTAGGGAGAGTATTCTAGAGATTAGACCATTCACAGCTTAAAGGTACAGTCTCCAATGGCTGGGCAATTGCAGATATCTCACAGGCTTGTAGATCTGGAGGGTTACACCTCACCTCACCTCATACCATCACAGTATAATTGTTCCCACTGCATAACTAAATTGTAGGATGATATAAATCCCATGTACAGAACAATGGCACAAGATAACCCGTGACTCACCTTAATGTCTGAATGTGGCCTTAAATTGGCAGAGATCAACCAAGATGCAGGAGCTGTGGGACCAACACCGCAGCTGGTGCATGTTCAAGATTCCATGGCACCACTAAGGAAGAGGAATCTCCCCACCCTCCTCAGCCAATATTTCCCTCTGAACAGCAACAAAACATTAAGATGCAACATGTCAGGCAGCATTTGAGAGAGGGCAGTGGGAGTGAGGGGGGGGAAACAGAGGGAGTGGGAGAGGGAGGGGGGGAAACAGAGGGAGTGGGAGTGGGAGGGGGGGAACAGAGGGAGTGGGAGGGGGGGAACAGAGGGAGTGGGAGGTGGGGAACAGAGGGAGTGGGAGGGGGGGAACAGAGGGAGTGGGAGGGGGGGAACAGAGGGAGTGGGAGGGGGGGAACAGAGGGAGTGGGAGGGGGGGAACAGAGGGAGTGGGAGGGGGGGAACAGAGGGAGTGGGAGGGGGGGAACAGAGGGAGTGGGAGGGGGGGAACAGAGGGAGTGGGAGGGGGGGAACAGAGGGAGTGGGAGGGGGGGAACAGAGGGAGTGGGAGGGGGGGAACAGAGGGAGTGGGAGGGGGGGAACAGAGGGAGTGGGAGGGGGGGAACAGAGGGAGTGGGAGGGGGGAACAGAGGGAGTGGGAGGGGGGGAACAGAGGGAGTGGGAGGGGGGGAACAGAGGGAGTGGGAGGGGGGGAACAGAGGGAGTGGGAGGGGGGGAACAGAGGGAGTGGGAGGGGGGGAACAGAGGGAGTGGGAGGGGGGGAACAGAGGGAGTGGGAGGGGGGGAACAGAGGGAGTGGGAGGGGGGGAACAGAGGGAGTGGGAGGGGGGGAACAGAGGGAGTGGGAGGGGGGGAACAGAGGGAGTGGGAGGGGGGGAACAGAGGGAGTGGGAGGGGGGGAACAGAGGGAGTGGGAGGGGGGGAACAGAGGGAGTGGGAGGGGGGGAACAGAGGGAGTGGGAGGGGGGGAACAGAGGGAGTGGGAGGGGGGGGAACAGAGGGAGTGGGAGGGGGGGAACAGAGGGAGTGGGAGGGGGGGAACAGAGGGAGTGGGAGGGGGGGAACAGAGGGAGTGGGAGGGGGGAACAGAGGGAGTGGGAGGGGGGGAACAGAGGGAGTGGGAGGGGGGGAACAGAGGGAGTGGGAGGGGGGGAACAGAGGGAGTGGGAGGGGGGGAACAGAGGGAGTGGGAGGGGGGGATCAGAGGGAGTGGGAGGGGGGGAACAGAGGGAGTGGGAGGGGGGGAACAGAGGGAGTGGGAGGGGGGGAACAGAGGGAGTGGGAGGGGGGGAACAGAGGGAGTGGGAGGGGGGGAACAGAGGGAGTGGGCAGAGGAAGAGAGAGAGACGAAGTTAGCGTTTGATGACCTTTCATCAAGACCAGGGTCTAATGAACGGTTGGCCTGTTTTTGCTGCTCTGCCTGAGCTGTACATTTCAGATTTCTAACTTTTGTGGTAATTTGCTGAGTCACTGACATAACTGGCCAGATATCTCACTGATTGCTGCAGGATCCAACTGTGTACAAATTGGCTGTTTGTGTTCCTCTACAGAATCGCACTTACAGGTAATGCAAAGTATTCTGAGTGATTTGGGAGTGTGTGCAGCAGCAATATAACAGTCTGAATGTCATTTCATTCCAGGATAAACTGCAGCACACTTTCCACACAATTGAAAGGACACAGCTCCAGTTTTAACCCTTTCGTTTCATTTAATCTTCACATTAACACACTGGCAGACATTCCTGCTCCATTAATAACTCTTGTGGCAGGGCAGCAGTGGGATAGAGAAGGGGGACAGCAGGACAGACACCACTGGGCCTCAGCTGCGCAGCTAGTGTCTAGTCAGCTCCAAATGGCCATACTTGCCCAAGCTGGCAATGCTGTAGGGAGCTGCTGGGCACTGCCCTATCCCACTGTTCATCCTTTTTGGCATAATTAAGCAAAAGTTTGAAAGTGCCAATTGTTGAACACAAACCCCATTTCTTCTCTTCCAATCTCTCAGCACACAACCTCGTTCTCCTCCAATCCCCTCCTTCAATGAGACAAGCATTCAGTCTGCGTTGCACATTCAAAACAATTTCTTCAGCAAAAACAGGCAAAACGTGACCGGTGTTTATATCAGCCTGGGAAATCTGTAAAGGGCCAGCAATGGAAGACATTCCACTTCATTTCACCCTCTCTGACCCACACCCAAAGTTCCAGGCAGGTTCCAACAGGCGGTGCCCTACCAGCTATACCCAGCAGGGGGGGCCTTGTCATCTTTATTGCTCTCCAGGGAGAAGGGTGGGATGCGGACATCAAGCTGAGAACCTTCTGGCCTCTCGAAACGGAACGTTCCCCTGCAGAGAAGGAGATGAAAGCATGTCAAGGTGCCTTCCTAGTTTATCTGGTCTCCAAATCCTACTGTATCTACAATGGTCAGCTTTAGTCTGATGTTACTCTCTTGCAGAACCAGCAGGCTCATGGGCCTGCATTCCCTGCAGGATTTTACACCTCAGCCAAGAGTATACCGGTCAGCTCTCCCGTTCCTGCCAGCCAGTGCGCGACCCCCTCAGCCGCGCCACTGGCCCATTGTACAGTTTTTATTTCCCATTTCCCAGAAACATTTTTCAATGACCACTTACAGAAAATGCTGCAAATACTCTGAGTCAGGCAGAGGCTGTGACAGACACTTCCTGCCCAATCATTGACCTCCTATTTTGTTCTTTCCTCCTCTTCCCCTTTGCTGAGGCACAGTATTACAATCCTGGCGCTTCTCAAACTCTTTCCAGCGATAAGTGAAGGTAAATGGAGTGGGAGAACTGCAAAGTGGCGATGGAACTCCATTCTCCAATAGATGCTGTTCCAACTGCTGAGTTTTTGCAGCGTTTGCTGTTTTTAAATTTCAGATTTCCAGCATCTGCAGTACCCTTGCTTTAGCTCAATAACTGCAATCCTGTCACTCAGTCTGCATGGAGAATCCATGTTGTAGAATTTGCTGACCTGTGTGTGCTCTGCCAGAGTTCTTCTCTGGCGGATACAGAGGTTAGATTTGAAGCAACACGTTCAACAACTTACTAAAATAAGGGAAACATTATCAACCAAAAGTCTTTATTTGAACCTCTCATTCAATATCAGCAGCTGCCCGACACCTGCTGGTTTTAGATGCAAATATCAAAAGGTGGGTTTCCTCAATGGACTGGTCACTGTACATCTGAATTCTACACAACTACCTAGTCCCGGTTCCGAGGCTATTTAATAACTGAACACAGGTAAACTGGAATCTGACAAGATTAGTCCGAGTGATAGTTTTAATCAAATCTCTCCCATCATTGCAATTCCAAATAACCAGTACTGTAACTCAGAATGCCATAGAATCATAGAAAATTACAGCTCAGAAACAGACCTTTTGGTCCTTCTTGTCTGTGCCAAACCATTTTCTGCCTAGTCCCACTGACCTGCACTTGGACCATATTCCTCCAGACTCTCTCATCCATAAACCTATCCAAGTTTTTCTTAAATGTTAAAAGTGATCCCGCATTTACCACTTTATCCGGCAGCATATTCCACACTCCCACCACTCTCTGTGTGAAGAATCCCCCCCTTATATTCCCTTTAAACTTTTCTCCTTTCACCCTTAACCCATGCCCTCTGTTTTTTTTTCTCCCCTAGCCTCAGTGGAAAAAGCCTGCTTGCATTCACTCTATCTATACCCATCAAAATCTTATACACCTCTATCAAATCTCCCCTCATTCTTCTACACTCCAGGGAATAAAGTCCTAACCTATTCAATCTCTCTCTGTAACTCAGCTTCTCAAGTCCTGGCAACATCCTTGTGGACCTTCTCTGCACTCTTTCAACCTTATTTACATCCTTCCTGTAACTAGGTGACCAAAACAGTACACAATATTCTAAATTCAGCCTCACCAATGCCTTATACAACCTTACCGTAACACTCCAACTTTTATACTCGATACTCCGATTTATGAAGGTCAATGTACCAAAAGCACTCTTTACGACCCTATCCACCTGTGACGCCACTTTTAGGGAATTCTGTACCTGTATTCCCAGATCCCTGTGTTCAACTGTACTCTTCAGAGTCCTACCATTTACCCTGTACCTTCTACTTTGGTTTGTCCTTCCAAAGTGCAATACCTCACACTTGTCTGCGTTAAATTCCATCTGCCATTTTTCAGTCCATTTTTCTAGTTGGTCCAAATCCCTCTACAAGCTTTGAAAACCTTCCTCACTGTCCACTATACCTCCAATCTTTGTATCATCAGCAAATTTGCTGATGCAATTTACCACATTATCCATTGATATAGATGACAAACAACAATGGACCCAACACCGATCCCTGCAGCACTCCAGTAGTCACAGGCCTCCACTCAGAGATGCAATCCTCCACAACCACTCTCTGGCTTCTCCCATTGAGCCAGTGTCTAATCTAATTTACTACCTCTCCATGTATACCTAGCAACTGAACCTTCCTAACAAATCTCCCATGAGGGACCTTGTCAAAGGCCTTGCTGAAATTCAGATAGATAACATCCACCTTCCCTTCATCCACTTTCCTGGTAACCTCCTTGAAAAACTCTAATATATTGATCAAACATGACCTTCCACGCACAAAGCTGTGTTGACTATCCCTAATAAGTCCCTGTCTATCCAAATATTTGTAGATCCTATCCCTTACCACACCTTCCAATAACTTGCCCACCACCAACGTCAAACTTACTGGCCTATAATTTCCCGGATTTCTTTTGGAACCTTTTTTAAGCAACAGAACAACATGAGCCACCCTCCAATCATCCGGCACCTCCCCCGTGAATACTGACATTTAAAATATGTCTGCCAGGGCCCCTGCAAGTTCAACACTAGCCTCCCTCAAGGTCGCTGGGAATAAACCAAATCTGAGGTTCAGAATCTTGATGTGGGTATGCCGGCGTTGGACTGGCGTAAACACAGTAAAAAGTCTGACAACACCAGGTTTTAGTCCAAACTATTTATTTGATAATATACTCACAAGCTTTCGAGGGGACTGCCTCGTTGTCAGGTGAATGGAGAGTTCTGGCCTCAAGACAGACAGTTTAGAGATTACTGATTAGAATGCGAATCCTTACACCTAACCTGCTGTTCAAGACCTGAAGTGGCTGATAATGTGAGTGGAAGGAGCACTGATCAGTTTAAAGAGATGTGTATTGTCTCCAGACAGTACAGTAAGTGAGGTTTTGCAAGTCACGGGGGTTACAGATAGTGCGACATGAACCCAAGATCCCTGTTGAGACCGTCCTCATGTGTGCGGAACTTGGCTATCATGTGTGCAGAACTTGACTGATAGCCAAGTTCCGCACACATGAAGACGGTCTCAACAGGGATCTTGGGTTCATGTCGCACTATCTGTAACCCCCGTGACTTGCCTGGGTTTGCAAAACCTCACTTACTGTACTGTCTGGAGACAATACACATCTCTTTAAACTGTGATCAGTGCTCCTTCCACTCACATTATCAGCCACTTCAGGCTTGGGATTCCGTTTTTGCCTCAGGGATGTAGAGTCTTTTAATAATGAATTTTTAATAATGTTTAATAATGAATTTTTTGTCTCCACAGGCATTTAAGTCCACCTTGTTGACCAGCAAGGGGCATGCATGTGGTAGGTTGTGGTGGGCTGCTCTTGGATATTGCTTCGGGAGTTGCCTACTGCTTCATGTCGTTGGTGTGCTTAAACTGGACCATCTCGAGGGCAACATGACAGCTCAGACACTATCTCTGTTGCTGTGCGGACACATGGATTTGGGCCTGTGTCCGTGGGAGTTTGCGCGTTCTCCCCATGGTTGCGTGGGTTTCCTCTGGGTGCTCCGGTTTCCTCCCACATCCCAAAAATGTGCTTTTAGGCTGATTGATTGGGTAACAAATTGTCCCTATATTGGACCTCCCTGATCCTCGCACATTAGTCTAAAATCATGAATAGGTCACTGAGACAATGGGACGGCGGCGCGGGCTCGTTGGGCCGAAGGGCCTGTTTCCCGTGCTGTGTTGTTCTTTGTTCTATCTGAAGGAGGCCTGGAGATGGACAGAGACACACCCAGTCTCCTGATTGGGGTGGACTGGTTAAAGACAGAATGGGTGTAAAGGTTTAACAGAATACAAGAAGAAATGAGGGACTTCAGCTGTGTGAAGAGGCCAGAGAAGTGATTAAAGAGCAAAGATTACAGGGAGCTTTGATAAAACTCCTCAATTTTGAATGCATTTGATAGAATGAATAGGGAGGAACTATTTCCAGTGGCAGCAAGGTCAGTAACCAGAGAACACAGATTTAAGTTGATTCACATAGGGAAGAAGTGAGATGAGGTGATTATTTTAGACAATAGGATGTTGTAACCTGGACAGGCAACAAACGTGTTGGAAGCCGACAGTATAGTAAAACCTGTATGTTCATGTGTGAGTGTGTGACTGTCCTTGTGCACATGTACACCTTCTGGCCACAACGCCAACCCAGCCTCCCGGGAAAAGAACTAATTGGTGAAAATTGGAGAAATTAGATTGGTGAGGGTGCTGTAGCTCTGGCCCTCACTGGCCACAGTAAGAAGTCTCACAATACTAGCTTAAAGTCCAACACATTTATCTGGTAGCAAAAGCCACTAGCTTTCGAAATGCTGCTCCTTCATCAGGTGAATGGGATTTCACTGGCCACCAGGTCATATCCCAGGTAATACTGAACAATTCCTGGATGAAGCAAGGCTCAGTCGGATATCAGAATAAAAGCGCGCTACGAGGAAGACGAGAGGGGCAGCGCGCTACGAGGAAGACGAGAGGGGCAGCGCGCTACGAGGAAGACGAGAGGGGCAGCGCGCTACAAGGGTAGCATGAAGACTCAATGGGCTGGTTCAGGAATGATGAAGTTACCTTATGAAGAAAGGTTGAGCACCTTGGGCTCCACCCATTGAAAGAATGAAAGGTGAGGTTTTTTTGGAAACATTGGGGACTGATCAGGGTGGCTGGCTGAGAGGATATTCCCCCTCTGGGGAAGTGGACCTGGCTGGACTTTCTCTGTTCCAAACAGTAACTGGCCGAGCATCATCTGAGGAAAGGATGTATCCAGCTTAATTTCTATACAGGTCAAAATCCTGGAAGCCCCTCCTTAACAGCACTGTGGGAGTACCTACACCACTTGGACAGTAGCAGTTTAAGAAGGCAGCTCATCACCACCTCCTGAAGGGCAGTTACGGATGGACAATAAACGCTGGCCAGCCACTGATACTCACATTCTGTAAGTTAATATTTTAAAAACTTATCAACCACCTCCTTCCAACAAACGCAAATAAATCATCAGTTTCTTTGTCATGTGTCATCTCCTTCCCCTCAGTGCCAGTTTAACCTCCTCCCATTCCCATTTCTCCCTCATACTTCTGCATGCTCTCACAGCAAGTTATAGTGTGACTGCCAGGTACAAGGCCGGTTACAGCACTGCGTGACAGCTGAGGAATCATCACTCAGTACGCTGTTCAATGGAAGCAAAGCTAGGAAGTGGGGAATAACTGGAGCTTGGTGGGGAGGTGTAACTGAGGCCCCATTCTAAAGACAGTTATTGCACCCTCTGATATCTTGACTTGACATTATTCTTGAAAATACAGCAACTTTTCCAGCAATTGTGGGAACGGAGAAGGGGAGCTGGCTGGGGAATCCAGGCTTGGGGGGGGCTGGCAGGAAAACAACAGTGAGAGTTTAACAATTATGATGATTACCCCAGTGTTGGACTGGGGTAAACACAGTAAAAGGTCTGACAACACCAGGTTTAAATCCAACCGATTTATTTGATAGTAAACTCACTAGCTTTCGAGGTCTCCCTCTTCTTCAAGAAATAAATCGGTTGGACTTAAACCTGGGGTTGTCAGACTTTTTACTGTGTTTAACAATTATATCATAGGTTTACACAGGCAGTTCATTTTAAATATGAATACAAGAATTTATAAAAGCTAACATAAATAGGTAAGAAACGTACAATAATAATTTTGTAGACAAGATTTTAAATGGCTCAGATTCTGAATAAAGCTCTGTTGACCTGCATGTACCACACTCCATGTCAAACTTTATTTTAACTAAAGAATCCACTCCAGTTCCTTGCCCTTCCTGCTGATATCTGACCGAGGTGGCTTGGTTACAGCTATATCTAACTCACTGTTATACCATGGACTGCATTCCCCAATTCCCCCTCCATCCGTCTCTATCTATAGTGTGTACCGATAGCAGCTACCTCGTGCTCAGGTTAAGGAGGTGAATGGGCCAGGCAAGAACCCATTGGGAGAATCTTCATTCTTGCTTTCGAGGGAGAATGGTGGAATACGAACATCGAGGAGACTCCGGTTGGCTCTCTCAAAGCGATAGGAACCCCTGTGGAATGCAGAGACAAAGTCAGCCTCTGGAAATGGCTCCCGCCTACTTACAGTCAAGCAGCAACAGCATGTGGGGGGGGGGATTGGCTGGGTTTAACCTAAAGGAAAGGATTGTTTCTTCATTCCTTCAGCTAACATTGGCTTCCTAGACAGTGCAAGAAGTCTCACAACACCAGGTTAAAATCCAACCAGTGTATTTGATAGTAAACCCACAAGCTTTCGGAAACATTGTTTCTTCGACAGGTGTATGGAAAGTTCTTGTGGATTTACTATCGAAAAACTGGTTGGACTTTAACCTGGTGTTTTGAGACTTCTTACTGTGTTTACCCCAGTCCAACACCGGCATCTCCACATCATTCCTAGACAGTGTCAGGTAAATAAAAAAATCCCTCTCTAAACCAATCATTCTCCTCAAAACTTAATGTGATAAATCCCATGGCACTTTACAAGACTAATCTAAAACAAAATTAAAACCGACAAGACAGAATCTAACCATTGCCCCGTGGCATTCAATGGCATTGCCATCGCTGAATTCCTCACTATCAATATCCTGGTGGATACCATTGACCAGAAACTGAAATGGACAAGCTAGAAGCTGGTTGGCTAGGAATTGTGACAAGAATAACTCACCTCGTGACTCCCTTAAGCCTGTCTACCACTACAGGTCGGAAGTGTGATGGATTACTCTGCACTTGCCTGGATAAGTGTAGCCAAAACCTCAAGAGGTTTGACACCATGTGGCACAGTGGTTAGTCCTGCTGTCTCACAATGCCAGGGACCTGGGTTTGAGTTCTGGCTTGGATTGCTATCTGTGCGGAGTCTGCACCTTCTCCCCAAGTCTGCATGAGTTTCCTCCAGGTACTCCCACAGTCCAAAAGATGTGCTGGTCAGGTGCACCGGCTGTACTAAATTCACTCTCAGTGTACACGAACAGATGCTGGAGTGAGACGACTAGGGGGTTTTCACAGTAACTTCATGTTACTGTGAAAATGTAAGCCTACTTGTGACACTAATAAATAGGTTTAAATTAAGAAATTCACCAGGATTTTAGCAGAGCTCCAATGGTTTGGCTCTCTGGGTGGATGGGTAAAACAAGCTTGTATTCCTGGCAGACAGAGAGTGAAGCAGTGAGCTGATTGTTGTTTATAGCATCTTTGGGGTAGATAGAGAGGAAGGCTTTCTGCTGGTGGCAAGTCTAGGATAAAAGAACATTACCTTAAAATCAATGTCAGGCCATTCTGGCGAGACGCTAGGAAACAATTCTTCACAGAAATTTGAAAGTCTACCCCAAAACGAACAGGGCACAGAATATAGGGCAGAGAAACAGGCCACACGGCTCAACCATTCCATGCTCCGGTCAAGCCTCCTCACACATGCCCTCATCTAAGTCCATCGTCAGAACCCTCTATTCCCTCCTCCTTCATTGGCTTGTCCAGTTTCCTCTTCAATGTACATGGATTGCTTCAACAGCTGTGTTCAGCAAGTTCCACATTCTCAACACTCTTTGGGTAAAGAAGCTTCTTCTGAATTCCCAATTGGATTTCTTGTTCGATGCTAACACAATGAATCATTTTTAAACCTGAGAAAGGTTTTTGCTAGTTAAGAATAATAAGGGATATGGCATTAACGCAGGTGAATTTAAGAAACAGACGGGCCATGCTAAATTGCCCCGTAGTGTCCCAGGATGTGTAGGTAGGGGGATTAGCAAGGTATTGTGTGGGGTTATGGGAATGGAGCATGGATGGGATTGTTGTTGGTGTAGACTTGAATGGCCAAATGGCCCGCTTGTGCACTGTAGGGATTCTATGTCCTAATTAAATTGCAGAGCAGATTCAAGGGCAAAGAACAGTCCACAATGGCAGGATGTGACTGAATGCTCCCTTATCTTTTCCACTCCTACCTGTAACCCTCCCAATTCTCTCCCCAATTTTAATCCACATCTCCGTTCAGCAGCAGATGAATTCTCAGCAATAGACACCTGAAACTAATGAACAGCTGGGAAGAATTCCACAAAGCAGCACTGCACAAGCTAGGAGCAAGTGGCCAGAGGAAACTGGGCTGAAAGATAAGGGAAACCTAATTTGCACAATGAGGATTAAGAGATTGCAGAAGGAAGAATTATCTGATGACTAATATAGAACTTAGAACACTACAGCACAAACAGGCCCTTCGGCCCACGAGTTGCGCCGATCACATCAACACCTATCTATAACCCCCAATCTCATTAAACCCCATATACTCATCCAGAAGTCTTTTAAAAGACCCCAGCGAGTTCGCCTCCACAACCACTGACGGCAGCCGATTCCACTCATTCACCACCCTCTGAGTGAAAAACTTACCCCTAACATCACTTCTGTACTTTCCTCCCCGCACCTTAAATCTGTGTCCTCTCGTAGCGACCATTTCAATCCGGGGAAATAGCCTCTGAGAATCCACCCTATCTATTCCTCTCAACATTTTATAAACCTCTATCAGGTCGCCTCTCAACCTTCGTCTCTCCAGGGAAAAGAGACCCAGCTCCCTCAACCTAACTTCATAAAGCATGCCTCCCAGTCCAGGCAACATCCTTGTAAATCTCCTCTGTACCCTTTCAATAGCTTTTACGTCTTTCCTATAGTGAGGCGACCAGAACTGCGCACAGTACTCCAAATGAGGCCTGACAAGGATCTTATAAAGTTGCAGCATTACCTCCCGACTCCTAAACTCAATCCCTCGATTAATGAAGGCCAGTACACCATACGCCTTCTTCACCACCTCTTCCACCTGCGAGGCCGATTTAAGAGTCCTGTGGACCCGGACCCCAATATCTCATACACCTTGTACTCAGACTGAATCAGAAAACCTCAAATAAAACAGTGAACAGATTTTAAGAGAAAGATTAAGTTAATTCAAACAATGAATGAAGAGATAAGCAAAGCTTCCAGGCTGATGCAAACATTCCCCATGTGAGTAGGGACCATTCATGTCCCACTGGGGAAGGAGATCGATTGTTAACTGATGGCTATGATGCCATATCAGTTCAGACAGTATGTTGCAATGTAAGGATGGCTTTACACAGGCACCCTTCCCATAAACATTCACTCCCCCCTTCACCAACAGCAGCAGCATGTACCACCTGCACGAGGCACTGCAGAAACTCGCCAAGACGTTAGCTTGTAACTCCACCACTATCTAAAAGGACAAGTGCAGCAAGTATCTGGAAACACCATGGTGGAAACACCATGCAATCTCCCCTCCAAATCACTTGCCATCCTGACTGGGAAATTTATCACCGTTCCTTCACTGTCACAGGGTCAAAATCCCAGAAGTCCTTCCCTACCAGCACTGTGGGTATACCTACACCACACGAACTGCAGCAGTTCAGAAAGACAGCTCACCAGCCCTTCTCAAGACGAACTAGGGATGGACAATAAACGCTGGCCTAGCACTTGTTTATAGCGAGGAAAGTAGCTCCTTTGTTTTTCTGTTGAAGGTTCTGCTTCCAGCGTAGAAAGAGCTGGTTTTAACCTTCAAGCATGAAGCGAGGTTTCTACCGATCCAGTGCAAAGTACAGCTTAAAGCTAACGTCAGAACCTGCAATCAAAATACACTGGAAGGATGTCTGCTGATACTTTTGTTGGGTTTGGAAAACAGCAAAAAGGACTTACATTAATGTCGGAACTTTACATATTAAACATCGGTTCAATAGCAGCAAACCTGCCTTTGAAAGTCATTCCAGATATCGTAACACCAGGTTAAAGTCCAATAGGTTTACTTGGTAGCACGAGCTTTCGGAACGCTGCTCTGAAAGCTTGCACTATCAAATAAATCTGTCGGGCTTTAACCTGGTGTTGAGAGACTACTTACTGTGCCCATCCCAGTCCAACGCCGGCAAGATTGGTTAGGGCAAGATTAGGGCCAGTTATAGACAGCAGAGGGAAGTTACGTGTGGAATCGGAGGAGATTGGAGAGGCATTGAACCAATATTTCTCTTCGGTGTTCACGCAGGGGGACATGGATATAGCTGAGGAGGACACTGGGTTGCAGGGCAGTAGAATTGACAGTGTTACAGTTGATAAGGAGGATGTGCTGGATATTTTGGAGGGTCTGAAAATAGATAAGTCCCCTGGTCCGGATGGGATTTACCCCAGGATTCTCTGGGAGGCAAGAGAAGTGATTGCTGAGCCTCTGGCTCTGATCTTCAGGTCGTCGTTGGCCTCTGGTATAGTACCGGAAGATTGGAGGACAGCGAATGTTGTCCCATTGTTTAAGAAGGGGAACAGAGACTACCCCGGGAATTATAGACTGGTGAGTCTCACTTTTGTTGTGGGCAAGGTCTTAGAAAAAATTATTAGGGATAGGATTTATAGTTATTTGGAGAGTAATGAATTGATTGGAGATAGTCAGCATGGTTTTGTGGCGGGTAGGTCGTGCCTTACTAACCTTATTGAGTTTTTTGAGAAAGTGACCAAAGAGGTAGATGGGGGTAAGGCAGTGGACGTGGTGTATATGGATTTTAGTAAGGCGTTTGATAAGGGTCACCATGGTAGACTTCTGCAGAAAATGCAGATGTATGGGATTGGGGGTGATCTAGGGAATTGGGTCAGGAATTGGCTAGCGGATAGGAGACAGAGGGTGGTGGTTGATAGTAAATATTCATCATGGAGTTCGATTACGAGTAGTGTGCCTCAGGGATCTGTTTTGGGGCCACTGCTGTTTGTAATTTTTATTAATGATCTGGATGAAGTTGGGTGGATTAGTAAATTTGCTGATGACACCAAAGTCGGAGGTGTGGTAGATAGTGAGGAAGGGTATCATAGTTTGCAGGAAGACTTAGACAGGTTGCAGAGTGGCGGATGGAGTTTAATGCGGAGAAGTGTGAGGTAATTCACTTTGGTAGGAATAACAGATGTGTCGAGTATTGGTAGTTTATTGGTAGGGGGATTGAATTTAGGAGGTGCAGCGTTATGTTGCAACTGTACACAACTCTGGTGCAGCCGCATTTGGAGTACTGTGTGCAGTTCTGATCCCCACATTACAGGAAGGATGTGGAGGCTTTGGAGAGGGTGCAGAGGAGGTTTACCAGGATGTTGCCTGGTATGGAGGGGAGGTCCTATGAGGAGAGGCTGAGGGATTTGGGGTTGTTTTCGCTGGAAAGGCGGCGGCTAAGAGGGGATCTTATTGAAACATATAAGATGATTAGAGTTTAGATAGGGTGGATAGTGATAGCCTTTTTCCTCTGATGGAGAAATCTAGCACGAGGGGGCATAGCTTTAAATTAAGGGAGGCTAGTTATAGGACGGATGTCAGGGGTAGGTTCTTTACCCAGAGGGTGGTGAGGGATTGGAATGCCCTGCCTGCTGCAGTTGTAAATGCACCTAGTTTGGGGGCGTTTAAGAGATCTGTGGATAGGTTTATGGACGAAAAGGGATTGGTTTAGGTTAGTGGGTCATTGTTTTGTAACTGGTCGGCGCAACATCGTGGGCCGAAGGGCCTGTTCTGCGCTGTAATGTTCTATGTTCTAACTCCACATCATCATTCCAGATATCAGTACTGCATTGTGCCTCTATTCTGCTTTTGGCTTAGGAACAGACAACTTGTGCCCTCAAGTCCAGAAGTGAATTCTGCTCAAAAGACATTACAAAAACAACAACACAGTGTGGGTGTGCAGACCAGCTGGGACGCTTTTCTCTTAACAAAGACTGAGGAGTGACCTCAAAGTTGTTAAAATTTTGAAAGGTTTCAATTGAGCAGATAGAGAGAATCAATATATAAGATAATTACCATAGAATCTAAGTGGCAATTCAGGTGGCACAGTGGTTAGCACTGCTGCCTCACAGCACCAGGGACCTGGGTTCCATTCCCGGCTTGGGTCGCTGTCTGCACGTTCTCCCCATGTCTGCATGAGTTTCTTCCGCATGCTCCGGTTTCCTCCCACACTCCAAAGATGTGCAGGTTGGGTGGATTGGCCATGCTAGATTACCTCTTAGTGTCAAGGGGACTAGCTAGGCTAAATACATGCGGTAATGGGGATAGGGCTTGGGTGGGATTGCAGACTCAATGGGCCAAATAGTCTCCTTCTACACTCTAGAATTCTATGATTTTATATGAAATTCGCCCGAGAGTGATGAGAATGTGGGACTTGCTCCTACAGAAAGTGACTGAAGTGAACAATATCGAGATGCATTTAAAGGGAAGCGAAACAAATGCATGAGGGAAGTGGGACAGAGAGGCACAATGGGAGATTTAGATGAGGAGCTATAGTAGGAAGTTTGACTGGAACATTAACTCTGGTATTGGAATGGTTGGACTGATCAGCCTGTTTCTGTGCCCTGTGCAATATGTAACACCTTGGTAGCTAGCATGCAGTATATTGAGAGTTTGTGAGACAACAGAACTTTACAGCACAATGAATATACTCGCTGCCTGCGTGCTGAACTTTGGGAGGTCATGGAAGCAGTGACAGGTCATGGGTCCAGACAGAGAGCATTAAACCAAAGCAATGCTGTTAACTGTGTGAGATAGTGATTTCACCTTGAGCAGCAGGTTGTAATGCAAGTCAAAAAGATTCCATTTCTGAAATGATTTTGAAGACTATTATCTATGTTTTAGTGATTTCTATAACAACATGCTCATCACTTATAACTCCATCCTAGATTAATCCACAAATAACCTGAAATAGCAGCGAGATGGGCTGGACTAGAAAAGAAGCAACTTTAACAGTGTCAGCAATATCAGCTGCTGAAGTGAACCTACAAGCAGGAAATAAAGGAATGACATGGTCACCTTGAAAAATAAAATAAGGGAAAAGGCCTCATCCCTCAGCTTAATCATCACATTCATTCTCTACCCATTTGGGAATTACATCACTGAATGAAATGTCATCTTCTGCCCTCCTACGTAAATCTACTCCTACGTATGAGCTCAGCAATGATGGTTCACTGATCAAAGCAAATGACTGGAGGCAGCTTTAGGGAATCGTTCGAGATGATGCCACAATCCGTGACTACTCCAGACAGCCTTTAAATACCTCCAAGCACCTTGCTGAACAATTAACAGGATGTTCAACACCGTCTGACCTGCATGTTAATTTTGTAAATTGAATTTCTATTGGGACCGTAATGCTGTTTTGTATACTGTGGTTCACGTAGCTCAGTGTCTGTAGCTATTTAAACTAGCAGCAACATCACAAAGCCACATGCTGGGGTCTATAACCAAACAAGTTGCATCTGTACAGTGCCTTTACATATCGCCCAGACACTTTACTGAAACATCGTCAAAAGCATAAGGAGATTTGGGCAGTGGGTGGGGAGGAGGGCAGGGCTGGGAGGTGTGGTTGATGGAAGGAGGGGGAGGAGGAAAAGAGAGGAGGCAAAAGCAGAGGGGATGAGCAGAGAGTGATTTAGGGTGGGCCTTGGCAGCTGGTTTGTTAATTATGAAGGAATTTTAAAATTGGGGATGTTCAGAAATGAGGAAAACACATGGATTACATGTTATATATGTCGGGTGGGGCGCAAGTGGAATGTCGGGTAGTCACAATAATTTTTGAAAGAGGCCAGGTGAATCTAAAAGGTGGGCACCATACAGGGGAGAGAGCTGGAAGAAAATTGCAATAGCTGATAGCATTCTTTTCTCTTTAAGTATAGCCAGAGTAGACCTCTCCTCCTGCTCATGAACCATTCCCTCTGGGTGTTCCCCAAAGATCTACTGTTGCCCCTTCAGCCTCAGAAAGCACAATATTAGTTTCACAAAGTACACTGACGACACCAAACTCTCTCAAACACCACCTCTCAGTTCCTCTTGTGAATTTTGATTTGATTTACTGTTGTCACATGCATTAGTATGCAATGAAAAGTATTGTTTCTTGCATGCAATACAACGCATACCATACATAGAGAAGAAAAGGGAGTGTGCTGAATGTAGTATTACAGTCATAGCTCCCACAGTCTGAAAGACATGCTGGTTAGGTGCATTGGCCATGCTAAATTCTTCCTCAGTGTACCCTAACAGATGCCGGAGTGTGGCGATTAGGGGAATTTCACACTAACTTCATTGCAGTGTTAATGTAAACCTACTTGTGACACTAATAAGTAAACTTTAAACTCAGCTAAGGTGTAGAGAAAGGTGAACTTAACACAAGGTAAGTCCATTCAAGAGTCTGATGGCAGCAGGGAAGAAGCTGTTCTTGAGTCAGCTGGTACACATCCTCAGACTTTTGTATCTTTTCCCGATGGAAGAGAGAATGTGCAGGGTGTGTGGGGTCCTTAATTATGCTGACTGCTTTTCCAAGGCAGGAGGAAATGTAGTAAAAAGTCTGACAACACCAGGTTTTAGTCCAACCTATTTATTTGATAATATACTCAAGCTTTCGGGGTTAGCCCCTTCGTCAGGTGAATGGAGAGTTCTGGCCTCAGACAGAGCATATAAAGCACAGACAGTTTAGAGATTACTGATTAGAATGCGAATCCTTACACCTAACCTGCTGTTCAAGACCTGAAGTGGCTGATAATGTGAGTGGAAGGAGCACTGATCACAGTTTAAAGAGATGTGTATTGTCTCCAGACAGTACAGTAAGTGAGGGATTTGTATGCCCAAACCATCAGGAGGTGCGTTAACACCCGATTCATCAGCCGCACTCACAAGACAGCCCCGAACATCACCCAAGCACAACGCAACGCCATCCACGCTCTCAAGACAAACCGCAACATTGTCAAAAAAACCAGCAGACAAAGGAGGGGCCATCGTCATACTGAACAGAGCGGATTACTGTAAAGAAGTGTACCGACAACTAAACAATGAGGAACACTACAGACAATTACCCACAGATCCGACCAAAGAACACACTCGTCAACTCAACAATCTGATCAAGACCTTTGATCCGGACCTTCAGAGCACCCTCCGTGCTCTCATTCCACGTACTCCCCGCATTGGAGATCTCTACTGCCTCCCAAAGATACACAAGGCAAACACACCTGGCCGTCCCATCGTATCTGGCAATGGAACTCTGTGTGAGAACCTCTCCAGCTACGTCGAGGGCATCCTGAAACCCATTGTACAAAGAACCCCCAGCTTTTGTCGCGACACTACGGGCTTCCTACTGAAACTCAGCACACACGGAGCAGTTGAACCAGGGACACTCCTCGTCACAATGGATGTCTCAGCGCTCGACACCAACATCCCCCACAACGATGGCATTGCTGCGACTGCCTCAGTACTCAATGCTGACAACTGCCAGTTTCCAGATGCAATTTTACAACTCATCCGCTTTATCCTGGACCACAATGTCTTCACCTTCAACAACCAGTTTTTCATCCAGACACATGGAACAGCCATGGGGACCAAATTTGCACCTCAATATGCCAACATCTTCATGCACAGGTTCGAACAAGACTTCTTCACTGCACAGAATCTTCAACCGATGCTGTACACTAGATACATCGATGACATTTTCTTCCTTTGGCCTCATGGTGAACAATCACTGAAACAACTATATGATGATATCAACAAATTCCACCCCACCATTAGACTCACCATGGACTATTCCCCAGAATCAGTTGCATTCTTGGACACACACATCCCCATTAAGGACGGTCACCTCAGCACCTCACTGTACCGCAAACCCACAGACAATCTCACAATGCTCCACTTCTCCAGTTTCCACCCTAAACATGTCAAAGCTATTCCCTATGGACAAGCCCTCCGTATACACAGGATCTGCGCAGATGTCGAGGATCGTGACAGACACCTCCAGACCCTGAAAGATGCCCTCATAAGAACAGGATATGGTGCTCGACTCATAGATCGGAAGTTCCGATGCGCCACAGCGAAAAACCGCACCGATCTCCTCAGAAGGCAAACACAGGACACAGTGGACAGAGTACCTTTCGTCATTCAGTACTTCCCCAGAGCGGAGAAGCTACGGCATCTTCTCCGGAGTCTTCAACATATCATTGATGAAGACGAACATCTCGCCAGGGCTATCCCCACACCCCCACTTCTTGCTTTCAGACAACCACACAACCTCAAACAGACCATTGTTCGCAGCAAACTACCCAGCCTTCAGGAGAACAGTGACCACAATACCACACAACCCTGTCACAGCAACCTCTGCAAGACATGCCGGATCATCGACATGGATACCATCACAAGTGAGAATACCATCCACCAGGTACATGGTAAATACTCTTGCAATTCGGCCAACATTGTCTACCTGATACGTTGCAAGAAAGGATGTCCCGAGGCATGGTACATTGGGGAGACCATGCAGACGCTATGACAACGGATGAATGAACATCGCTCGACAGTCACCAGGCAAGACTGTTCCCTTCCTGTTGGCGAACACTTCAGTGGTCACGGGCATTCAGCCTCTGACCTTCGGGTAAGCATTCTCCAACGCGGCCTTCATGACACATGACAGCGCAGAGTCGCTGAACAGAGACTGATAGCCAAGTTCCGCACACGAGGACGGTCTCAACAGGGATCGTGGGTTCATGTCGCACTATCTGTAACCCCCGTGACTTGCCTGGGTTTGCAAAACCTCACTTACTGTACTGTCTGGAGACAATACACATCTCTTTAAACTGTGATCAGTGCTCCTTCCACTCACATTATCAGCCACTTCAGGTCTTGAACAGCAGGTTAGGTGTAAAGATTCGCATTCTAATCAGTAATCTCTAAACTGTCTGTGCTTTATATGCTCTGTCTGAGGCCAGAACTCTCCATTCACCTGACAAAGGGGCTAACCCCGAAAGCTTGTGAGTATATTATCAAATAAATAGGTTGGACTAAAACCTGGTGTTGTCAGACTTTTTACTGTGTTTACGCCAGTCCAACGCCGACATACCCACATCATGTCCATTGATGTGGACAGGCACTATGCTTCCTGAAGACAATGACAATCCCCTTCGTTTTGTTGACATTGACGGAGAGATTTTTGTTGTCGCACCAGACCACTTATCCAACATCCAGTACTAGGTAAAAAAGGCTTCTTCCAACTAAATTTTGGGAAGACTGAAACCATCCTTTTCAATTGCTGCTCCAAACTCTGTTCCCCAGTTACCAATGTAGAATAGAATCATAGAATCCCTACAGAAGGATGCCATTTGGAGCAATGAGCTTGCACTGACAACAAAACCACCCAGGCCCTATGCCCGTAATGCTATGTATTTACCCACCTAATCCCCTGTCACTAAGGGGGCAAAATAATACAGTTAATCAACCTAAGCAGCACATCCTCTCCTAAACCAATCTGTTAACAACCTTGATGTCATATCTGACTCCAGGGTGAGCTTATGATCACACATTTGCCAAGACCATCTATTTCCACCTCCTTAACATTTCCCATCATTGCACATTTCAGCTCATCTGCTGACGAAGTCCTCAATGGTGTCTTTGTTATCTTTAGACTTGATTATTTCAATGCACTCCAAGCTGGGCAAACTCTTTAAACACAGTAAAAAGTCTGACAACACCAGGTTTTAGTCCAACCGATTTATTTGATAATATTCTCACAAGCAAGCAAGCTTTCGAGGGGGCTGCCTCTTCATCAGGTGAATGGAGTAATCGGTTGGACTAAAACCTGGTGTTGTCAGACTTTTTACTGTGTTTACGCCAGTCCAATGCCGGCATTCCCACATCAAACTCTTTAACACAGCTTTGGATTATATCTCCTTCAATGGATTTTGTCATGTTTGTCGACACTCCTGTGAAGCATCTTGAGATGTTTTATCGGTTGGACTAAAACCTGGTGTTGTCAGACTTTTTACTGTGTTTACGCCAGTCCAACGCCGGCATTCCCACATCAAACTCTTTAACACAGCTTTGGATTATATCTCCTTCAATGGATTTTGTCATGTTTGTCAACACTCCTGTGAAGCATCTTGAGATGTTTTATTATGTTAAAGATGATGGAAACCTAAGTTGTTGTTGTAACAGAGTTGTTTAACAATGCTTCAGGCTTCATAAACCAGAACGGCAAAGGGAACCCTGGATAAAAATTGCTGCAGCTGTGAACCAATTCCATTGGCTTACTGAAGATTCTGGACATAATTTGAGGTCAATCAATGCAATCACTTACTGTCTCCTATTAGCCTGAGAAACATAAGAACATAAGAAATAGGAGCAGGAGTAGGCCATCTAGCACTTTGAGCCTGCCCCGCCATTCAATAAGATCATGGCTGATCTGTCGCGGCTCAGTTCCATATTCCCGCCCTCTCCCCATAACCCTTAATCCCCTCTCTTATCAAAAACCCATCAACCCGCATCTTAAAAATATTTAGCGAGGCAGCCTCCACCACTTCAACGGGCAGAGAATTCCAGAGATTCACCACCCTTTGAGTGAAGAAGTTCCTCCTCAACTCCGTTCTAAACCGCCCCCCCCCCCCTTTATCTTGAGGCTGTGCCCCCTAGTCCTACTGTCCTTTCTGAGAGGGAAGAGTCTCTCCACCTCTATCCTATCCATCCCATTCATCATCTTATACATCTCAATGAGATCTCCCCTCATTCTTCTAAACTCTAACGAGTACAAGCCTAGTTTATTCAGCCTCTCCTCATAGCTCAACCCCCTCAACTCCGGAATCAGCCTAGTAAACCTCCTCTGCACTCCCTCCAAGGCCAAAATATCCTTGCGCAGGTGCGGCGCCGAAAACTGCACAGAGTACTCCAGCTGCGGCCTCACCAATGCCCTATACAGCCGTAATTTCTTAGAACTCCTCCTCCCTTTCGCTAAAGCTACAAGACTGCGGGTGTGAATTCAGTAATGGAAAGGGCCTCACTCAGGTGTTGCCCATCCCTAATTACCCTTGAATTGTGTGCCTTGCTCAGCCATTTCAGAGGGCAGTTGAGAGTCAACCACATTGCTGTGGCTCTGGAGTCACATGTAGGCCAGACCAGGTAAGGACAGCATATTTCCTTCCCTAAAGGAAATTAATAAGCCAATTAGGTTTTTATGGCACCTCTACAGCACTCTCTCCCCTAATAGTGTTTATAGAGAAACACTCTCCTCGTTTCAGATGGTTTGCACAATGTGACAGATATGGAGAACTGTGAAGTGACGAGTCCAGAACAGATTTTTACACAACAGTTAACAGGTTACTCACCACATGTGACCACTGGGAGCTTGCAGCGAGACATGGCTACTGTACTGAAATGCTGGCTGCTCCTTTGATAAAACTGGCTCCTGAACAGAGAGACAAAAAAAAAGTTTTTAATCAGAATAGGCACTGAACTCTACATTGGCATCGTATTACCAGGGTAAACCAAGAAAAATCTTGGCAGAGGCCATTCTGTCTGTGCCCATTCTGGATCTCCTACTGAAGTTATCTACTCTTTCTCACCCCATTTCCTGGAATAACAATGAATACAATCCTCCATCAGCATTGTTATGTCGGTTGCAGTAAAAGTCCAGAGCACCTTGCACCTTGAACGCTTTGCTGAACTCAGCTCCATGTATTCCACGACCTTTAACCCAAGGTGTGAAAATTTTCCTGCGTTTTGCTGATGTTCTGTAGCCTCTGCTCTTTTGTGACAATTGGCCAAAATAAACTGATTTTAGATTCTCTCTATGGATTACAATTAGCAGCTTTTCCCCTGGTTTCAGTGATTATGACTCATCTTTCATTCCCTCACCCTGCAGTATAAATATCTTCCACTTGCTATGCCTTTAGCTTTGACAAAGGGTCATCTGGATTTGAAACGTCAGCTCTTTTCCCTCCTTACAGATGCTGCCAGACCTGCTGAGATTTTCTAACTTGTTCAAATAATTTTTCTGTTTACCTTCTGAAGCCAGCTGCCAATTTTGAACCTCATTCACTCCCTCTCTGCTCCTTTGTGCGTAATCCTGGTTTTCCCTGTCTCATGTCATCACAAACCCTTCTATCACTCCACTCTACCTACACTGTGCCTTCTCCACACCTGCTGCACTGACACTCCAACATGTCTTGCAATTCAGAAATTTAATCTCATTATTACAGTAAACAAACTTAGTTAAGTTTAAAGTGACCACTTAACATTTCAGTAGCTAATAACCAGAGGAAAACAATATAATCCCTACAGGCCATTCTGCCCATTCAGTGCACTGACCACAATCCCACCCAGGCCCTATCCCCATAACCCCATGCATTTACTCTAGCTAGTCCCCTTGACACTAAGGGACAATTTCGCATAGAACATAGAACATTACAGCGCAGAACAGGCCCTTCGGCCCACGATGTTGCGCCGACCAGTTACAAAACAATGACTCACTAGCCTAAACCAATCCCTTTTCGTCCATAAACCTATCCACAGATCTCTTAAACGCCCCAAACTAGGTGCATTTACAACTGCAGCTGGCAGGGCATTCCAGTCCCTCACCACCCTCTGGGTAAAGAACCTACCCCTGACATCAGTCCTATAACTACCCCCCCTTAATTTAAAGTCGTGCCCCCTCGTGCTAGCTTGCTCCATCCTAGGAAAAAGGCTATCACTATCTACCCTGTCTAAACCTGTAATCATCTTATAGGTTTCAATGAGATCCCCTCTTAGCCGCCTTCTTTCCATCGAAAACAACCCCAAATCTCTCAGTCTCTCCTCATAGGATCTCCCTTCCATACCAGGCAACATCCTGGTAAACCTCCTCTGCACCCTCTCCAAAGCCTCTACATCCTTCCTGTAATGTGGGAACCAGAACTGCACACAAAACTCCAAGTGTGGCCGCACCAGAGTTGTGTACAGTTGCATCATGACGCTGCGACTCCTAAATTCAATCCCCCTACCAATAAACGCCAAGACACTGTATGCCTTCTTAACAACCTTATCTACTTGATTCCCAACTTTCAGGGATCTATGTACACATACACCTAGATCCCTCTGCTCCTCCACACTATTCAAAGTCCTCCCGTTAGCCCTATACTCAACACATCTGTTATTCCTACCGAAATGAATTACCTCACACTTCTCCACATTAAACTCCATCCGCCACCTCACAGCCCAGCTCTGCAACCTTTCTAAGTCACCCTGCAAACTATGACACCCTTCCTCACAATCTACCACACCTCCGACTTTGGTGTCATCAGCAAACTTACTAATCCACCCAACTATACCCTCATCCAGATCATTAATAAAAATTACAAACAGCAGTGGCCCCAAAACAGATCCCTGAGGCACACCACTCGTAACCGAATATTTACCATCAACCACCACCCTTTGTCTCCTATCTGCTAGCCAATTCCTGATCCAATTACCTAGATCACCCCAAATGGCCAATCCACCTAACCAGCACAATCTTTAGAATGTGGGAAGAAACTGGAGCGCATGGACAAAATCCACGCAGACACGGAGAACATGCAAACTCCGCAAAGACAGTCATCCAAGCCAGGAATCGAACCCGGATCCCTGGTGCCATGAGGCAGCAGTGCTAACCACTGTGCCACCATGTTAAAATCCCGAACAGCACTATGGATGAACCTATGGATTGCAGAGATACAAAAAGTGTTTCACTATTACCTTATCAAGGGCAAATAGGGATTGGCAACAAATTCTGGTCTTACCAGTGATCTCACATCCCAAGAATAAATGTTAAAAATTCCCAGTTTCTAATCTAACCTTTCTCATCCTCCTATCTCAGACTCCTTCGTTATGCATTACGTAAATATTTGTACAAGTTCCTTAAAATATACCCTGACATTTGTACTGTCAATTGGTACGCAACACCTCCACAATATGAGATACTGAGGCAAAGTGTTTCATTATTCACCCCCAACACTCCTTGTAGTAGCGGGTTCCACATTCTCAACATATGGCACTCTGTATTGTATTCCTCATAAGTGGAAATATTATCCTTACATCTACTCTCTGAAACCCCTTCATAAAGAACTCAGGTCTCCCCTCAATCATCTCTTTTCTAAAAGTATTTAGAAGTTTTTAAACTGCTGTCCCAGTAAACTGGGATGGAGTAGAAAGATACATTGCTCCTCAGAATGTGTGCTTGATAAGGAGGAAAGGGGTTGGTAGAAACAGCTGGTTACAGGAGCATGTGTGGTGCCTGTTATTGTCTGACTGCTGATAGTGGAGCTGCGTGTTTTAAGTGTGATAATCTAGATGCAGCCACAGGACAGAAGGTGACTCCACACCCACTGTCCAGTGATAGCCTCTGCAAGACTTGCTCATTAACATTTTAATCCTCTTTTCTACTGATTTAGATTATGATGTCATTCAATTAGATTCTCACTGTTTGCAACAACAGGGGGTAAACTACACGCAGCAGGATAGTTTATTGCCCAGTGCCCAATTTCAAACACTTACCTGTGAGGTACATTTACATCAAAGTCCAGAGAATTACATTGCCCAAACTTCTGAAGCATTCCTGTGCTTAATATTCCCAAATTTTACAAGCTCTGACAAAGAGTCATTCTCTGTTCTCTCTCACAAGTGTTGTTAAACCTGCTGAGATTTTCTATTTCAGATTTCAGCATCTGCAGTAATTTGCTTTCATATTATTACAAACCTGGAGCCATTCCATACAGGACACTAAAAGAGTGTGGTGGGAATATAGACTGAGTATGAAACAACATTGCACTGATACTCACTCTGCCTACAACTCCTCTCCCCCGCACAGTCTCCAGCGTTCCAGACAGGCTAAAGATTCTCCAGTGCCTCTCCCGAAGCTGAACAACTTCTGTCCCGAGGTTTTCCAACCGGATACAGTACCTCCACTAAGGAGAAAGTCAGGAAAACAGGCCACAGTCAGACTCTCAGACTGAATCATTGAGTCAGACATCTTTACAAGAGGGGAACATGCCTTAGTGTGACTAACTGTACCTGCTGCTCTTGTTTCTCCGTAAATACATGTCTGCGCTGTTATATGCTCTGTCTGAGATCAGTACTCTCCATTCACCTGACAAAGAGGCAAACCTCGAATGCTTGTGAGTTTACTATCAAATAAATCGGTTGGACTTAAACCTGGTGTTGTCAGACTTCTTACTTTCAATACATGTTGTACCCATCAGGTTCTGCATGCAGAAAGCTGCCAGGGTTTGACCTAGAGCTGGAGTACATAGGAACATAGAACCACTGGATTTAGGGACAGGACTGTGTCATTTGACCTGTTGAGCCTGTTCTGCCATTCAGTAAGATCATGGCTGTTCTGATTTCAATGTCCTGTCTGCACTCTCCCACCATAATCCATCAAATATTCATCAAACATAACATTGATTAAATTCATTGAGCCATCTCCCTTTCTGAGGAACAGCGTGTCACAGACTAATGGACCCTCAGAGAGAAAACAATTCTTATCTCTATCATATAAGGGAGACTGCCCTAGTTCTGGTCTCCCCCATAAGAGGAACCATCCTCCCCATATCCAGCCTATCAAATATCCTCAAGATTTTACACGTTCCAATAAGATCACCTCTCATTGCTCTAAACTCCAATGGATACAAGCCCAGTCTCTTCAACCTTTCCTCACAAAGTAGAACTTGATGATCAGCCATGATCAAAATGAACAGTGCAGCAGGCTTGAAGGGCTGAATGGCCTACTCTTGCTTCTAGTTTTTATGTTCCTACAGTCTATAACCTCTTCTTTCTGCATATGTAGGGAGAGATTCCAGAATTGGAAAGTGAGCTGTGTTTTTCCACTTTTATCGTTGCTCCCTCTAGGGGAGAGTATAGCAAGATTGTTTGTGAACTTCAGTTCTCAATGTTCTACTGCAAACATGTAACTGGACCCAATTTCACACAGGAGCCCTCAGTAGCCCCTCTAGGGCTCATTTCCCTCCTCACCCATTAACCATTACCATGGCCATGAGGTGAAATTCAGGGTGCTTTCAAGTTGCAAGGGGATAACATCACCTGCATCAGCCTCCCCTCCCCACCATAACTCCACCCCTCCCCACTCCCAGAAACAAACCCCTCCCTCCAAACATAACCTTTGCCCTCCCTAACAATCACCAGGTTGGGTAAAAAACTGAGAAAAGCCTATGTGCATATATGCAGCATCATCCCTGCAGTGTTCTGGCTTCAATCTCCATTTTAGCTGAGCTGGAATATGTAGTGAAATACTCCATGAGCATTAACACATGTATCATGATTAGAGTGAGCAGGTACTTACCCAGTACACATGGGAATTCTGTGCCTCCTGTAATTTAATTGGATAAAATTTTAATTGAGAAGTTTTTGAAAAGAGTTTGCAACATTTACACAAGATTCTCAGCAGCTATGCTGCAGACTGCACCTTCTTTACACTGAAACATTCACATATTAAACCCAGTTACTGAGCTGGTAAAGGTCCTTTGCCAAGTTACTTATGAAGCAGTGGAAGTATCCAAAGGCTAGACAAATAGCCACAGGCATTTCCACCTCAGGGAACAAATAACTCTTTGTGCGTGCAATGACAATCAACTTCTACCTTTCCAACATCTCCCTCAACCACGTCACACAGTTTGTCTAATATTAGCACCTTTAATAGTGGAAAGAGAACAAAAGTGCTTCACTGGAACATTATTAAACTAAACATAAAACACGACAGATGCCCCATGTGCCTCTGGGTGCTCCAGTTTCCTCCCAAAGATGCAGGTTAGGTGGATTGGCCACGGTAAATTGCCCCTAAGTATCCAGGCATGCGTAAGTTGGGTGGATTGGCCATGGCAGATACGCGGGGTTAGGGGGATGAGGCAGGGGAGAGGGCCTGGGTGGGATGCTCTTTCGGTGTAGATTCTTAGGGTCCAGACACCTCAATGCATGGCCATCGATGGTGGAGACAATTAAAAATTGGGGATGTACAAGAGACCAGAATTGGAGGAGCGCAGAGATCTCAAAAGGTTGTAGAGATGAAAGAAATTGCAGATACAGAAGGGCAAGGCCACGGAGGGATTTGAAAACAAGGTTAAGAATTTTAAAGTTGACGCACGATTGTTGAGCAATGTGTCAACGCAGTCAGTGAGCAAAAGTGACGGGCGAACGGGAAGGGGTCTCGCTGAGTTAGGATGTGGACAGCAATGTTTTGGACAAGTTCAGCTTTTTGGGGATAGGAAGCCAGCCAGAGGTATGTTGGGAAAAGTTTTGACTCAACTTTCAGTCACCTTCTCATGGCTCAGTTTGTATTTCACCATCTATCACCTCAAGTGAAGTTTCACAGGGACATTTTTCACATTACAAATGCAAATTGCTGCTTTTTAAGTTTATTTATTAGTGTCACAAGTAGGCTTACATTTTCACTGCAATTAAGTTCTTGTGAAAATCCCCTAATCGCCACACTCCCACCTGTTCAGGTACACTCAAACAGCGCATCTTTCAGACTGTGGGAGGAAACCGGAGCATCCGAAGGGAATCCACACAGACACAGTGAGAACATGCAGATTCCACACAGACAGCGACCTAAACCAGGCATCGAACCCGGGTCCCTGGTGCTGTGAGGTGGCAGTGCTAACCACCGTGCCACCAGGCCGTCCTGCTGTCATCCTACCAGTTCCCCAATCCACACATACCAAGTTCAATTCTTCAAATGCAATATGAAATAAATGTCTTTCCTTAAATTGAAGGGACAAAAATTTCACACAGTATTCACAGCATGGTCTCACCAAAGCCCCACAACAATTAAAACAAGATTTCTTTATTCTTGTACTCAAATTCCCTAACAAGAAAACTAATGTAAATATGTTTAAGAAGGGGGACAGAATATGTCCAGGGAGTTATAGACCAGACAGCTTAATATCAGTGATAAGAAAAATAATGGAATCTGAAAAAATATGGAATCTGAAAAAGTAATGGAATCTTACAAAAGGAGAGAATAGTAAAACATCTATAAACAAGAAATATAACAATGAATAGTCAGCATGGATTTCAAAGAGGAAAATCTCATTTGACCAACCTTATTGAATTTTTTGAGGTAACAGGGGGAGAGTAATAATGGTAATACAGTACATACAAGTTATCAGGATTTTCAAAAGGCCTTTGATAAGGTGCTCCTTAATAGACTAATGAATAAAATCAGGGACTGTGAAACCCAGGTCAAAAGACAAAATGAATTTCTTGCTGGCTTCGAGACAGAAAGCAGAGGTGGAAGTAAAGGGTAGTTATTCAGAATGGCAGAAGGTGAAAAGTGATGTCCCAAATGGATCAGTGCTGGAGCCACCACTGTTCCCAAACACAATTTCTAAATATGTAGGTGACACTTAAATGAGGGCTGGAGGCTGGAGATAAGTCAATTCTCAGAAGGGCAGTAACAAATTACAGGAGGAAAAACACTTGTAAAAGTGGCATATAATTGACAAAAAAAATTCACAGATGATTGAATGTGTGCATTTTGGTAGGAAGGATAGGGACGTCACATTGAAAAGTGCAAGTTTAGGTAGAGAAGAACAAAGGGATCTGCAAGCAGAAATACAGCAAACAGTAAATGCTGTACCACAGACCATCATGCCCACAAAAAAAAACAAAGCAAACACCAGGTCTTATTTCTAAGGGATAGAATTGAAAATAAAGGGAGCTATGCTACACCTGTATTGAACTTGGTTGAAACACAAGTCTACTTTGGTTACCATATTATACAAAGAATATAGGAGGCACTGGAGAGAAGACCCCCCACCTTGCCCATTAGGATTCTGGATGGGACTTACAACAATACATAGGAACATAGAAATTAGGAGCAAAAGTCAGCAAATTCAGCCCTTTGAATGGCGGAGCGGGCTCAATCAGATCATGGCTGATCTCTCCCTGGTCTCAAATCCACCTCCCCATATCCTTTCATTCCTTTTTTTTATTAGTTATATATACCTCCTTCTTGAAACTATTCAATGATTCACGCTATGGACAGCGAGTTCCATAAATTCACCACCCTCTGAGAAATAGTTCCTCTTCATCTCAGTGTTAAATCTATAGCGTGTCAGGCTATACCTGTGACCTCTTGTTTAAGATTGCCTTATTACTGGCAACATTTGGTCAACATTTATTTTATATCAATATTTTTTAAAAGATTATATACCTTGATCAGGTCCCCTCTCATCCTTCTAAACTCCAGCAAGTATAAGCCCAAACTATTTAATCTCTTCTCATATGTCAGCTCCCTCATCCCCAGAATCAGTCTGGTGAATCTCCTCTGAACTGTCTCCACTGCTATCACATCCTTCTTCAAATAAGGAGATCAAAACTGGACACAATACTCCAGGTGTGGTCTCACCAACACCTGATGCAATTGCAACAACACTTCTCTACTCTTAAAATACAGTCCATTTGCAATAAATGCCAACATCCCATTTGCTATTTTTATTATGTGCTGTACTTGCATACCGAATTTCTGTGATTCATGAACACAGACACCCAGATCCCTCTGCCTGGACGTATTTTGAATTTGCTCTCCAATTAGATAATAACTTGCCTTTCTCTGTCAAAGTGGATAACTTCACACTTATCCACATTAAACTCAATCCTTGTGTTTAAACATTAAACTCAAAAACAAACAATATTTGATTCTTAAAAAGTTACTTAAAAACTCCCTCATCCCACTAAACTTCCACACTCATTTACATAGTCACCAGTCACCAAGAAACCCAATCAGGAATTCAGAATAAACCTCTGAAGTGTGGAACTCACTTACACAGGGTGTGGTTGAGAAGAATAGTGTAGGTGCATAGAAGGGGAACATAGACAAAGCATGAAGCAGGAGGAAATCGAGGGATGGAGACGCTACTTTGATGAGGAAGGGTGAGAGGAGGCTCGAGTTGACTTGTTGGGACAAATAGTCTATTTCTGTGCCACAGATTGTATGTGATGTAAATCAGCAGACTGAGATGTCAACAAGCAGTGGCACTATAAGTCGAATAGCCTCTCTCCAAGCTGTATCATCTCCGATCCAAACACAGTTTCAGTTGTCACCACTATCCAAGAGGGTGAGTAAGAGTGAGAAACAAGCAAGGCCTGTGATGTGAACAGTTGAATGAATCATTGGCTGGTCAGACTACAGTATGTAGCTCACAGTATGTACTGAGCAACACAGATATTGGGTTCAGATCAGATAAGACTCAAAACCAGTATGTAATTGCACCTTTGAACAATTTCACATAAAACCAATTCACAGACAAGGCACTAAACTGACAACTGCAAAATGGGAAACATCTACCAGTGGGTTTCAATTAAACATTAACAGCTGACCAGATAACCTTACCCGCATGCCCATGTAGAAGGGTATAACTGTGACCCGGATGTTCTCTGTTGTTTCTCGATGTACATCAGACAGTTCTAACCAGGGATGGTTCTTCTCCTGCCAGGCACGTAATGTGTCTCTGGCTACAAATGGCAAAGCTTGTGGATGAAAAGGTGCAATATTTTAAATCCAGATCTACATCAGCACAAACCAATCAGATGACGAAAACCAACTGAACAATAGTCAGTTTTCACAGCTTTTTAAGAAATTAGTTGGTGGACTGAACATAGAACATAGAACATAGAACACTACAGCGCAGAACAGGCCCTTCGGCCCACGATGTTGCGCCGACCAGTACAAAAACAATGACCCACTAGCCTATACCAATCCCTTTTCATCCATAAACCTATCTACAGATCTCTTAAACGCCCCCAAACTAGGCGCATTTACAACTGCAGCAGGCAGGGCATTCCAATCTCTCACCACCCTCTGGGTAAAGAACCTACCCCTGACATCAGTCCCGTAGCTACTCCCCCTTAATTTAAAGCCATGCCCCCTGGTGCTAGCTTTCTCCATCCGAGGAAAAAGGCTATCACTGTCCACCCTATCTAAACCTCTAATCATCTTATATGTTTCAATAAGATCCCCTCTTAGCCGCCTTCTTTCCAATGAAAACAACCCCAAATCCCTCAGTCTCTCCTCATAGGACCTCCCCACCATACCAGGCAACATCCTAGTAAACCTCCTCTGCACCCTCTCCAAAGCCTCCACATCCTTCCTGTAATGTGGGGACCAGAACTGCACACAGTACTCCAAGTGCGGCCGTACCAGAGTAGTGTACAGTTGCAACATGACGCTGCGACTCTTAAATTCAATCCCCCTACCAATAAACGCCAAGACACCGTATGCCTTCTTTTAACAACCTTATCTACTTGATTCCCAACTTTCAGGGATCTATGTACACATACACCTAGATCCCTCTGTTCATCCACACTATTCAAAGTCCTCCCGTTAGCCCTATACTCGACACATCTGTTGCTCCTACCGAAGTGAATTACCTCACACTTCTCCGCATTAAATTCTATCCACCACCTCTCGGCCCAGCTCTGCAACCTATCTAAGTCTCCCTGCAGACTATGACACCCTTCCTCACAATCTACCACACCTCCGACTTTGGTGTCATCAGCAAACTTACTAATCCACCCAACTATACCCTCATCCAGATCATTAATAAAGATTACAAACAGCAGTGGCCCCAAAACAGATCCCTCAGGCACACCACTCGTAACCGAAGTCCATGATGAATATTTACCATCAACCACCACCCTCTGTCTCCTATCTGAAAGCCAATTTCTGATCCAATTTCCTAGATTACCCACAATCCCATACATCTGCATTTTCTGCAGAAGCCTACCATGGTGAACCTTATCGAACGCCTTACTAAAATCCATATATACCACGTCAACTGCCTTGCCCCCTTCCACCTCTTTGGTCACTTTCTCAAAAAACTCAATAAGGTTAGTAAGGCACGACCTACCCGCTACAAAACCATGCTGACTATTTCTAATCAATTCATTACACTCCAAATAACTATAAATCCTATCTCTAATAATTTTTTCTAAAACCTTGCCCACAACAGAAGTAAGACTCACCGGTCTATAATTCCCGGCAAAGTCTCTATTCCCCTTCTTAAACAATGGGACAACATTCGCTATCCTCCAATCCTCCGGGACTACACCAGAGACCAATGACGACCTGAAGATCAGAGCCAAAGGCTCTGCAATCACCTCTCTAGCCTCCCAGAGAATCCTAGGGTAGATCCCATCCGGACCAGGGGACTTATCTATTTTCAACCCCTCAAGAATATCCAGCACATCCCCCTTATCAACCGTAATACTGTCTATTTTACACCCCTGCAACCCAGTGTCCTCCTCAGCTATATTCATGTCCCCCTGCGTGAACACCGAAGAGAAATATTGGTTCAATGCTTCTCCAATCTCCTCCGGTTCCACACACAACTTCCCTCTGCTGTCCGTAACTGGCCTAATCTTGCCCTGACCAACCTTCTATTCTTGACATACCTATAGAACGCCTTAGGATTCTCCTTAATCCTATCAGCCAAAGTCTTCTTATGTCCTCTTTTAGCCCTTCTTAACTCACTCTTCAACTCCCTCCTAGCCAATCTAAAGCTTTCTAATGCACTACCTGAGCCCTCAAGCCTCATCCGAACATAAGCCTCCTTTTTCTTCCTAACCAATGAATCAACTTTTTTAGTACACCACGGTTCCCTGGGCCTACCAAATCCTCCTTGCCTGACAGGGACATACCAATCGCAGACCCGCAGCAGCTGTTCCTTGAAAAAATTCCACATTTCGGACGTTCCCAGTCCCTGTAATCTCCTAGTCCAACCTATGCTTCCTAATTCTCTCCTAATAGCCTCATAATTACCCTTCCCCCAGCTAAAACTACTGACCCGAGGTTATGCCTATCCCTTTCCATCACTAACGTGAACGTAACCGAATTGTGGTCACTATCACCAAAGTGCACACCAACTTCCAAGTCTAGCACCTGGTCTGGCACTGACAGTGACAGTGTCACTGTCTAGGCCTGCATTGCCCTGAGAACACAGTAAAAAGTCTGACAACACCAGGTTTTAGTCCATCCGATTTATTTGATAATAGGCTCGCAAGCTTTCGGGTTAGTCCCTTCGTCAAGTGAATGGAGAGTTCTGGCCTCAGACAGAGCATATAAAGCACGAAGGGACTAACCCGAAAGCTTGTGAGTATATTATCAAATAAATCGGTTGGACTAAAACCTGGTGCTGTCAGACTTTTTACTGTGTTTACGCCAGTCCAACGCCGGCATACCCACATCTTGCCCTGAGAAGGCAGTGGTTAGGCATTGCTGCCCAAGTATTTGCACGGATACTTGAACCCTCCTCTAACTCACCCATGTACCCATTTCCTCACGTTTAAACCTTGATGCTGTGCGACCAGGATACCGGAAAATTCAAAGACTATATGATAGTAACCAAGAGAGGAATATGACTGGTTTTCTTTAGAGCTTAGTGCTGATGTTGCTCATTTTTGTCCATGTTACCCTGGCTGAAACTGGTTACAATAGCTAACTAGAGGTCAAATCTGGGATATTTACTGAGGTTTGTGAGAGCCAGCATTAATGCCAGCTGAGTGATTTCACTAGATTCAAATGCGAAGAAGTAAAGAAACTCTTCAGGGAATCCAGATAGCATAATTGTTTAGACAATATGGTGGCATTTGAGCCTCTCGGTGGTAGTTCAGTAAAGGAGACAAGAGTTCAGCTTCTTCATAAACTACCTTATTTCTTTGATCTAACTCTCCTTCAAATAGTGCCACCTGCGGCCCCTTTTTATAGTAAAAAGTCTGACAACACCAGATTTTAGTCCAACCGATTTATTTGATAATAGACTCACAAGCTTTCAGGGTTAGTCCCTTCGTCAAGTGAATGGAGAGTTCTGGCCTCAGACAGAGCATATAAAGCACAGACAGTTTAGAGATTACTGATTAGAATGCGAATCCTTACACCTAACCTGCTGTTCAAGACCTGAAGCCACTTCAGGCAAGACTGGAAAATCCAGGCCTATGCCTTTCAAGTCAATCTCCTGCTCATCTCCTGCACAGGCAGTCTAAAATAGGCCAAAGTGAAATAAACTGGAGGCATTTTCAGTCCAATTCCTAATCGGCATGAGCATCTGACACTAAACTGCCTCCAATCCCAAACTACCTCCAACATGACAGCACTTGGCAATGTCAGAGGTGCTACTGTGGGCTTTGGGAAATGCAGTTAAGGATGCTCCAAGGATGGGGATGAGGTTTATTGTTGGGACAGCAGAGAGGAACATCTTTTACACTGCTGGTATATCTATCCAGGGACCTCTTGCTGGAAAGACTGGCTACTGGAAAGGAGAGTTTTCCACCAGCAATGTCCCTCATCCTAAAGAGCGCAAATTGGTATCCACAGCCTGCGTACAACAAACAGCCTCATCATTCCTACTAGAAATGCCTTACAGCATTCAACATACAATTCACCATTACAGAAAGGCAGTAACCCAGAGAGACGGCACAAACCCCAAGGAGCTAAACAGCCAGCTAATCTGCATCGAATGGTACTGTTTGAGAAAGGAATCTTAACTTGGACACCCGCTGAATTTTAGGTTCTTTCAATTAAATTCCATGGCATTTGTATCATCTTCACGAGCAGATTGACAGTGCCTTGCTTTAATGTCTTAAGTAACTTCCGACAGCGCAGCCCTTCCCAATCATCTGCTCAACAGCCCCGATGCTGCAGCGTAGTCCCAGACCCATCGCCCCGACACTGCAGCGCAGTCCCAGACCCGACGCCACAGCGCAGTCCTAGTCCTGCCTGTCTGATGGTGGAGAACTCCCTCAGTTCTGCAATGGATTGTCTGATAGTATTTGCTGTGGTTCCAGGAGGAAGTTTAAAGCCACAAACTTTTAACTGGCGTGGGCAGGAGAGACAGCATCCTGAGTTGAGCCAAGCTATGGTCTCTCAGGAAATCACTTCTGCCTCTCCCATTTCAGACCACCTTATTTATAAACAGCTCTCTTCTCTCATCTTCAATTTGGTGCCCACAATAGTGATGTGAATGCTGCAAATCTAACAATCAAAGCCTATTTGCATAACTACACAAAGGCACTCACAGCATCAAGAGCAAGAACATGCAGGGCAGACACATAACTGTTTGCAAACTGATTTCAGACATACCTTTTGCAGGGTCATAGGAGAGAAATCTTTCAAATAACTCGTGCTGAATGGGGTTCCTATCTGAGGAGCTGTAAGGCAGGATATCTTCATGGCTCACGTAGTCTAAACCTAACACAAGACAAATGTTCACATCTTATAAACAGACCCAGAATCTTTCCCTGCTTTGGGTAACGTGTTGTGACTCAATGAGGATGTGTCTAGGGCGGTGGATAGAGGAGAGCCGGTGGATGTGGTCTTTCTGGATTTTCAGAGGGCGTTTGACAAGGTACCTCACAAGAGGTTATTGAAGGTCAGGGACATGGAGTTGGGGGTAGGGTGTTAGCGTGGATAGAGGATTGGTTATCAAATAGGAGGCAGAGAGTGGGGGTTAATGGGTGCTATTCAGATCGGCGGATGGTGACTAGTGGGGTGCCCCAGGGGTCGGTGCTGGGGCCTCAGCTATTTACCATTTATATAAATGATCTGGAGGAGGGAACCGATGTATGGTGTTGAAATTTAGAACATAAGAAATAGGAGCAGGAGTAGGCCAACTAGCCCTTCGAGCCTGCCCCACCATTCAATAAGATCATGGCTGATCTGTCGTGGCTCAGTTCCACATTCCCGCCCTCTCCCCATAACCCTTAATCCCCTCTCTTATCAAAAACCCATCAACCCGCGTCTTAAAAATATTTAGCGAGGTAGCCTCCACCACTTCAACGGGCAGAGAATTCCAGAGATTCACCACCCTTTGAGTGAAGAAGTTCCTCCTCAACTCCGTTCTAAACCGCCCCCCCCCCCCCTTTATCTTGAGGCTGTGCCCCCTGGTCCTACTATCCTTACTGAGCGGGAAGAGTCTCTCCACCTCTATCCTATCCATCCCATTCATCATCTTATACGTCTCAATGAGATCTCCCTTCATTCTTCTAACCTCTAACGAGTACAACCCTAATTTATTCAGCCTCTCCTCATAGCTCAACCCCCTCAACTCCGGCTCATCCTAATAAACCTCCTCTGCACTCCCTCCAAGGCCAAAAAATCCTTGCATAAATACGGCGCCCAAAACTGCACACAGTACTCCAGCTGCAGCCTCACCAATGCCCTATACAGCTGCAGCAAGACCTCCCTACTTTTATATTCAATCCCCTTCGCTATGAAGGCCAGCATCCCATTCGCCTTCCTGACCACCTACTGCACCTGCAAGCTGGGTTTTTGCAACTCATGCACAAGGACCCCGAGGTCCCTCTGCACCGTCGCCTGCTGCAGTTTTTCTCCACACAAGTAATAATCCCTCCTACCAAAGTGGACCACCTCGCACTTGCCAACATTAAATTCCATTTGCCATTTCCTGGCCCATTTGCCCAGCCTATCTCGATCCTTCTGTAGACTCTCCACACCCTCCGCACAATTTTCCTTTCCACCAATCTTTGCTGATGACACCAAGATTGGTGGAATGGCAAATTGTGCGGAGGGTGTGGACAGTCTGCAGAAGGATCTAGATAGGCTGGGCGAATGGGCCAGAAACTGGCAAATGGAATTTAATGTTGGCAAGTGCGAGGTGGTCCACTTGGTAGGAATAATGGTAGGAAGGATTATTACTTACGTGGAGAAAAACTGCAGCAGGCAATGGTGCAGAGGGACCTCGGGGTCCTTGTGCATGAGTCGCAAAAACCCAGCTTGCAGGTGGTCAGGAAGGCGAATGGGATGCTGGCCTTCATTGCGAGGGGGATTGAATATAAAAGTAGGGAGGTCTTGCTGCGGCTGTATAGGGCATTGGTGAGGCCACAGCTGGAGTACTGTGTGCAGTTTTGGGTGCCATACTTATGCAAGGATAGTTTGGCCTTGGAGGGAATGCAGAGGAAGTTTACTAGGCTGATGCCAGAGTTGAGGAGGTTGAGCTATGAGGAGAGGCTGAATAAATTAGGCTTGTACTCGTTAGAGTTTAGAAGAATGAGGGGAGATCTCATTGAGACATATAAGATGATGAATGGGATGGATAGGATAGAGGTGGAGAGAATCTTCCCGCTCAGAAAGGATAGTTGGACTAGGGGGCACAGCCTCAAGATAAAGGGGGGGTGGTTTAGAACGGAGTTGAGGAGGAACTTCTTCACTCAAAGGGTGGTGAATCTCTGGAATTCTCTGCCCGTTGAAGTGGTGGAGGATACCTCGCTAAATATTTTTAAGACGCGGGTTGATGGGTTTTTGATAAGAGAGGGGATTAAGGGTTATGGGGAGAGGGCCGGAATGTGGAACTGAGCCACGACAGATCAGCCATGATCTTATTGAATGGCGGGGCAGGCTCGAACGGCTAGATGGCCTACTCCTGCTCCTATTTCTTATGTTCTTATCTCGCTGATCTGTACCCCTCATTATTTTATAGGCCTATATAAAATCACTCCTCAGCCGCCTACGCTGCAGGGTAAGAAGTCCCAGTCTATTCTGCCTCCCCTTATAATTCAATCCATTAAGTCCCAGTAGCATCCTAGTAAATCTTTTCTGCACTCTTTCTACTTTAAAAATATCCTTTCTATAACAGGGTGACCAGAACTGTACACAGTATTCCAAGTGTGGCCTTACCAATGTCTTGTACAACTTCAACAAGACGTCCCAACTCCTGTTTTCAATGCTCTGACCAATGAAACCAAACATGCTTGTCAGTATTGGGACCCTTGCTTTTCCTGATACATATCATTGATCTGGATCTTGGTGTGCAGGGGGCAATTTAGGCATGACACAAAACTTGGAACTATTGTAAACCATGCAGAGAACAGTATAGAAGTTCAGACAGGCAGGTTGGTGGAGTGGGCAGACAGGTGGCAGAGGAAGTTCAATCGGGAAAAGTGTGGTTTTTTAAAATCCATTATGGATATAGGCATTGCTGGCAAGACAGCATTTGTTGCCCACCTCTAATTGCCTTTGTGGGGACATTTATTTTTTAAAGAATCAACCGCATTGCTGTGGACCTGGAGTCACATGTAGGCCAGATCAGATAGGATGGCAGATTTCCTTCCCAAAAGGAAATTAGAGAATCAGATGGGCTTTTACAACAATCGGCAATGGTTTCATGGTCATCAATATATTCTTAATTCCAGATGTTTCATTAAATTCAAATTTCACCATCTGCCACGGTGGAATCTGAGCCCTAGTCCAGTGACAATACCACTATCTCCTCTAACATGATGCGTTTTAACAGGAAGAACATGGAGAGACAATATAAAATAAGGGATAAAATTCTTAAAGAGGTGCAGGAGCAGAAGGGCCTGAGTGTACACATGTGTAGAACACTGAAGGTGGTGGGATAGGTGGAGAAAGCAGATAGTAAAGCACGCGGCATCCAAGGCTTTATTACTAGAGATATAAAGCACTAGACCAAAGAAGTTATGCTGAATTTATTCAAGACACTAGTTAGACCTCAGCTGGAATACTGTGAACAGTTCTGGGTGTCACACCGTTGAAAGTATGTGAATGGCTGGAGAATGCAGAAGGTGTTCATCAGAATGCTTTGTGCTCGTAAAAGGATCGGGAACAAGTGGGCACAGATTTAAAGTGTTTTGCAAAAGAAACAAATGTGATGTGAAAAAAGCTTGTCAGAGTGAGTGATTGGGGTCCGGAATGTAAGCTGAAGGCAGGTTCGATCAAAGCATCAAGCCAGTGCAAACACAATGGGCTAACTAACTTTCTTCAGCACTGTAATAACTCTGTGATTCTGCAAACCTGGGGCCCTTCTGCTTTTGCACCATAAACAAAAGATCACCGTTTTACCTGGAATCGCGTAAAGAGCTCTGCTGTCATCATGATTTGCGAGAAAGGTCACCGCTTCAGTCTGCGACCTCTGAGACTACAAGTGGAAAACACAGATGTAATCACTCAGAGTTAAATACAAGGTAAAGGCAGCTGAGTGTACTGCTCTGGCATACCAAAGATTACCAACTCCAACCCAACATTAGCTGAATGCCAAAGGAAAAATAACAATTGCCCCTCTGTTAATTCAGGTCTCCCCTCCATGTTGTGTTGCAAACTGAATCCCACAGCATTAATTTCCTCTCAGCCACAATACATCCCCATCCCAATTCCCACATTCCCCCAACACCCATGAATCTCTCTAGAGCACCAATTCTCATCGAGCCCCACCCAATTCCTCTCCCCCTCCCTTAAGGCACTGGGCTTCAGCTCCTCAGATGCTGCTTGCTCCCCAGTACTTTGTTCATGACATCAAAGTTTCTGTTTAAACCCAGAGAAAGCACACAGTTGGATGACCTATGGAACATCAGATTCAACTTTACTACTCTGTACACTGGGACTTATCAGGACGCAGCACAGTGAATAACAGCAGGACCGCTGGCCAACAGAAACTAACCCAGTCGCTGGGATCTCCCTGTCCCAATGCCACAGTCACATGGGCCAGTGCCTTTACATGCACTGAGATATTAGGAGTGATGGAATGATTATTAATTATTATGAAGAACCACTTTAGGAAAAAACTCAAAACAATTCTTTGCTTTCTATCTCACTAAAGACTTCCACTTGGAATCCAGAGATCATGAGTGGCATGGTGGCACAGTGGTTAGCACTACTGCCTCACAGCTCCAAGGACCTGGGTTCAAATCCCAGCTCGGGTCACTGTCTGTGTGGGGTTTGCACCTCTCCTCGTGTCTGTGTAGGTTTCCTCCCACAGTCCAAAGATGTGCAGGTTAGGTTGATTGGCCATGCTAAAATTGCCCCTTATTGTCCTGGGATGTGTAGGTTAGAGGGATTAATGGGACAAATGTGTGGGGTAGTGGGGATAAGGTGGAGATGGAATTGTTGTCAGTGCAGACCCGATGGGCCGAATGGCCTCTTTCTGCAGTGTAGGGTTTCTATGACAAGATTTTTCTGCAGCTTAGAACATTCTGGAAACTTCCAATCATTCTGGTTTTGTCTGTTACTCTTTTCAGAATACACCTTCCCACACACTAAACCTAGCAGAATACTCCTGGATAAGTAACACCCTGCACCATCTCCCACGGACTATGTAAGGGTGCTCACACTTACTATATGAGGACAATCCCTGGTGTCGATCAACACCTGATAGTAGGTGTGAGTTTTGCCTTTGACCTCTTTGGAACCTTGATTTCCAGAGCTTTCTGTTTTACTGCGTGGGAAACACACAAAAGGTTAATTCAGCCATGCTGCAAGCAGGAGAATATTAAACTCAAGATCCTGCCTGTTTCCACTTCAAACAGCAAAGACTTACACAGATACATCTCGAAAGTACTGCTCTGAACAAACACACCCATGAGTTAGGAATGGGAAAATCATTCCAAAACAATGGTAAATATGCTGAAAGTAATTAGAAAGGGGACCTTGTGCCCCAGAAACATTGATGCAGTCCCACTTACAGGATTCCAGACCCCAGTGCTGAGAATTCCTGCTCGATTCTCCTGCTATAGCTTTAGTGCAAACCCTTTTTCTAGATCTCGCCAGGGATTTGCCAAACTTCTGTTAAAGTCACAGTGGGCAACTGGGAGAAATTCCTGGGCCAGCTGTTTAATATCAATTTGAACAGTTTACTTAGCCTCATTTCATTCCTTCTTTTGTAAACAGCTTCAGCAGCACCACATAAACTGGGCAGCAGCTTTAAGAGTGCTTGGCAAAATGGACCATTCCAATACCATTGATTGGGCTCTGTGCTGGCTCCAATCCCCCTCCTAATCAGCTACAGACAGGGCTCTGTGCTGCCTCACCCCACCCCTGAATACTCTTGCTTACACCACTTTCTTTCCTCAGCAGTTTCTTCTCCCTCCTGAAGGTGGTTACTCATTGCCTTGATGTAGTGTCACTTAACATCATTCAAGGCAACTGAAGCACATCCTCCATTAACTGTCACAGAACATGATTCCCCAGGACATTCCTGGTCTAAATCGCTGGCTACTCATTACCTTAACCAGCTGAGGCCAACGATGGCAAGATTGAATATGGTATGCTTGTCATTTTTACCTTAAATCTATGCCCCCTGGTTATTGACCTCTCTGCTAGGGGGAAATCCACCCTAACTCTGCTGCTCCTGATTTTATACACCTTGATCAGGCTCCCCCCTCAGCCTTCCCTGCTCTAAGGAAAACAACACCAGGCTATCCAGACTCTTGATAGTTGAAAGGTTCCAGCTCAGGCAACATCCTGGTGAATCTCCTCTGCATCCTCTCCAATACAATCACAACCTTTCTATAGTGTGGCAACCGCATAGTACTCCAGCTGTGATCTAACCAGCGTTTTATACAGCCCCATCTTCATTAGCCTCCCATGTGGGCCCTTGTCAAAGGCCTGACAGAAGTCCGTGTCGACTACAGCAACTGCACTGTCTTCATCCACACGCCCAGTCACCCCCTCGAAAAATTCAGTCCAGTTCCTAATTTATTGTTTAAGTAACTCTGTGCACTTTCTATACTGTTCTTGGGCTTCTGCTGTTTTGTACATTCATGGTCTCTCCCAAGACAAAGCCATGCTGACAGTGGAGATTAATTTTGTCCCTCAGAATACTTTATAATAATTTCCCTACCACTGATTTCAGACTCACTGGCCTGTAACATAGAACATAGAACATAGAACATTACAGCACAAACAGGCCCTTCGGCCCTCGAGTTGCGCCGATCGCATCAACCCCACCAATCTATAGACCTATCTATAACCCCCAATCCCATTAAACCCCATATACTAACTCGTTCATCCTTACAGTCCTTCTTGAATAATGGTACCACATTAGCCGTCCTCTGGCACCTCTTCCGTGGCCAGACAGGATTTGAAAATTGATGTCAGAGCCTCTGCAACCTCCTCCCTTGCCTGGGGAGACATCTCATCTGGGCCTGGGGATTTATCCACCTTTTGGCCTGTTTAATATCTCCTCCATCTCGATGTTAAATTGAAGTAAATCAGAATGTTCCTCACTGATTTTATACCTGCATCACCTTTCTCCACAGTGAACACAAACGCAAAATACTCATTTAGAACATCACCTATATCTTGACTCCATACACACATTACTATGTTGGTTTCTAAAGGGCCCTACTCTTTCCCCAGTCATCCTCCTTCCCTTAACATACTTATAAGGCACCTTAGGATTTTCCTTTACTTTACCTATCAGCACTTTCTCCTGCTTTCACTTTGCTCTCCTAATTTATTGTTTAAGTAACTCTGTGCACTTTCAATACTGTTCTTGGGCTTCTGCTGTTTTGCACGTTCAGTATCTGCCATAAGTCTCTTTTTTCCCCTTATGAAACCCTGGATATCCCTTGACATCCAGGTTTCTCTGGACACGTTGCTCCCACCCTGCGGTTTCAGGTTGGCCAGTATTCTCTCTATTTCCTTTGTGAATGAATCCCACCACACTGCTGTAGATTTTCCTACAGGTTGCTACTCCCAGTTAACTTTGGCCAGGTCCTGTCTTATCCTATTAAAACTGACTCTCTGCAATTCAGAATCTTTATTTCTGGTCTTCTTTTGTCCCTTTCCACAAGTGTCTTCAGTCCTACAGAGTTATGGTCACTATCACCAAAATGCTGCCCCATTGAAACTTGTGCTACCTGCCTGGCTTCATTCCCTAAAGCTAGACCCAGCACCACCCCCTCAATTTTAGGGCTTTCATCTTGGCATAAAAAGCTCTCCTGGGTGCACTTTAAAAATTCCACCCCCTCTAAGCCTTTTGTATTTTGACTATGCCAGTTAATGTTGGGGAAGTTGAAATCCCTCACAATTATTACTCTATTATTTCTACACTTCACTGAGATTTGTCTACTTGCTTGCCCATCTCTCTCTCTCCCTGACTGTTTGGGGGCCTATAGTACACTCCCAGCCATGTAATTGCCCCATTTCAACATTCTACCCATTTGGACTCATTTGGAGAATTTTCTAAATTATCTTCCCTCCCTACTGCAGCAACTGACTCCTTGATCACCATCTTCCAACACCATCTTCGCTTTTACACTCCCCGCTGTACTGCCTGAAGATTCTATACCCTGGAATATTGATCTGCCAGTCCTGTTCCTTCCTCAGCCATGTTTCTGTGATAGCAATATCATTTATCCATCTGTTAATAAACACCCTCAACTCATCTGTCTTACTCGCAGGACTCTTTGCGTTATAATAAATGCCATCCAGCCTTGCTATAATCACTGTCTTCCAGGCTGACCAGTTTTTCTTCTATATTTTGCTGTGCATCAGCCCCTACTACACCTCCATGTCATATCCCACTGCCCCCTCCCCCCCATATCTCCAAACCATGTCCCACTGCCCCATCATAACTTCATGCCGTATCCCACTGCTCCCGCCCTCCCTCAACCTAATTAGTTTAATCCACCCCAACAGCTGTAGCAAACCTCCCTACAAGGATGTTAGTCCCATTCTGGTTTAGGTGCAACCCATACCAACTTGCAAAGTTCCCACCTTCCCCAGAAATGGATCCAGTGATACTGGAAACTAAAGGGCCCTCCTGCACTACCTCTTTAGTCACACATTGATCTGCTCCATCCTCTTATTCCTATACTCACGAGCACATGGGACTGGGAGTAAATCCAGACGTTACAACCTTTGAAGTCTTGCTTTTCATTCTGCCTGCTACCTCCCTAAACACTTGTTACAGGACCTCCTCCCTCTTTCTATCTATGTTCTTGGTACCAACATGAACAATGATCTCTGACTGTTCACCCTCCCCATTCAGGATGCCCTGTAGCCATTCAGTGATAACCTGGACCCTGGGAGCAGGGAGGAAGCATACCAACCTGGAGTCACATCTGTGGGTGCAGAAACACCTGTCTACACCCCCACTATCAAGTCTCCTATCACTACTGGTCTTCCAGGCTTACTCCTCCCCGCTGGTGTAGACACCCACGGTGCTGCATTCCCAAGCAGAACCATCACTCTCACCAATTTCCAACACTGAAAAATGGTTCTTGAGTGAGATACACTCTTGGGCCTTCCTAACTTCCTGCCTGCCTCCGTTCTTCTGATTAATGGTCTCCCATTCCGGCTCTGAACTTCCTTAAGATGCAGGATGACCACATCTAAAAAGGTGTTATCCAAATAATTCTCAGCCTTATGGACACACCTCAAAGTCCCGAGCCAAAGCTCAAGCTCCAAAACCCAGAGCTCAAGTTGGTCAAACTGGTGACACTTCCTAAACACTTGGTCATCCAGACTACAAGGCGTGTCTATGAATTTCCACATGCACACACAGGACTACGGTCCCCTGCCATAACTTTAGTCTAAAGACTCTTACGTTAAATTTACACCCAGTGGAACATTTATTAAGGTTTTCATTTTTTATAAAAAAGCTGTTAACTCTTACCTAATGTAGCTCTGTAGCTATAACATAACTCTTAATATTTACATTCCTCCAGTTTATATATAAGAATATAAGAAATAGGAGCAGGAGTAGGCCATCTGGCCCTTCGAGCCTGCCCCGCCATTCAATAAGATCATGGCTGATCTGAAGTGGATCAGTTCCACTTTCCTGCTCTCTCCCCATAACCCTTAATTCCCTTGTCTATCAAAAACCTATCTACCCGTGACTTAAATATATTTAGCGAGGTAGCCTCCACCACTTCAACAGGCAGAGAATTCCAGAGATTCACCACCCTTTGAATGAAGAAGTTCCTCCTCAACTCCGATCTAAACTGTCCCCCTCCCCTCCTTATCTTGAGGCTGTGTCCTCTAGTCCTGCTATCCTTTCTAAGCGGGAAGAATCTCTCTACCTCTACCCTATCCATCCCCTTCCATTATCTTATACGTCTCTATAAGATCCCCCCTCAGCCTTCTAAACTCCAACAAGTACAGACCCAGTCTATTCAGTCTCTCTTCATAGGCTAACCCCCTCATCTCTGGCATCTAATTATCTATCCCCACATAATCCCCACATCTCATAATCTATCTATTGAGTTTATATACTAGATCATTTCTTCTTTCCTCCAAATTCCCAATGAAGTCACTCTGTTGAGGTGCCTCTCCCTTCCAGAACCACTCTGAACAGAGTGGAAGGAACAAGGAAATATAATCCAATGAAAACTACAGTGAATTATGTGGATATCCTAATAAACAACTTTAATCTTAAAGCTCGAGTAAGATAAAACCAGGGATAGCAATGAGTTGCTCGAGGACATTCATTCCTTACCTGTCAGAGCTGCAGGATGCCACATCACGGTCATACAGTCTGGCGTGCCAGGGGAATAGGACTATACCTCGGTAACCAAACACACTGTGCAGAAACAACTACAGAGAGACAAGACGAGAAAAGATCAGGGACTGCTCCAGCAATCCAGGATAAGGCTACACCCTTGCTGCCATCACACAGGGCTACAATCCAGGCCTGAGCACAACAATAAGAGATGGGGGAATAGGTAATTGGGCCCTTTGAGCCTGTTCCGTCATTCAATACGATCCAGGGTGATCTTAGACATCAACTCCACTTCCTGCCTGATCCCCATATCCTTCAATTTCCCAAATATCCAAAATTCTATCTACATCAATATTGAATATACTCTGACTGAGAATCCACAGCCCACCGAGATGGAAAATCCCAAAGATTTACAATTCCCAGAAGGAATAAATTTCTCATCTCAGTCCTAAACAGCTGAACTTCCTGTCCTAAAATGGTGAAACTCTAAATCCAGATTCTCCCCGTATCCACCCTGTCAGGTACTCTTCCAATCTTCTATATTTCAATAGAAGCCCCTTTTATTCTCCTGAATATCAAAAGAACAAAGAATAGTTCACTGGATTAATCAAATTGGCGAGGGTAGCCTTGAGCAAGAGTTCATTGAACGTATTAGAAGCTGTTTCCTGGAGCAATACAATGTGGTATAGTGTAATGAGCAGGGATTAATTAATGACCGCATAGTTAAGGATCCTCTAAGGAAGCGTGATCATAGTATGACAGGATTCAAAATTCAGTTTGAGAGTGAGAAACTGGAGTCCCTCCTTCCAGAGTTAAACAAAGGCAATCACATAGTCATGAGGACAGATTTGGCCCCAGTGGACTGGGCAGGAAAATAAGAGAGTTGATGAGCACTGGCAGCGATTCCTACATTTTACTAGCGGCCTACACTCTAGGAAGTAGCAGGGGAGATAGGAGATCCATTGATTATAATCCCTGGATGTGGGAAAGGTTCCAATGGATTGGAAAATGCTAATATAATCCCTTTATTCAAAAAGGCAGGGAGGCAGAAAATCGGAAACTATAGGCCAGTTGGTTTAACATCTTGTTGGGAAACTGTTAGAATCCATTATTAAGGAAACAATAACAGGACATTTGGAAAGTCAAAACGCAATCCATCAGAGTCAGCATTGTTTTATAAAGGGTAAAACAGCTTTGACTAATTTGTTAAGAATTCTTCAAAAATGTAACGAAGTGGATAATGGGGATTCTGTAGCTGTAGTATATCTGGATTTGTAGAAGGTATTTGATAAAGTGCCGCACAAGATTAATATACAAGATTCGTTCACATGGTGTTAGGGATAATTTATTAGCTTGGATAAAAGTCTGGCTAACCAACAGAAACCAGAGTGGGGATAAATTTTCTGCTTGGCAACATGTAACTTGTGGGTACCACAGGGTTCAGTCCTCAGGCCCCAGCTATTTCCAATCTATATTAATGACTTGGATACAGGGATAGAGGGTACTAAAGCCAAATTTGTAGATGTGGCAAAAATAGACGGGGTAATAAGTTGCAATGAGGAAGTGTGAAATTTACAAATGAAAGTGGAAAGGTTTGGTGAGTGGCCAAAATTGCAACAGAATTTAATGCAGATGTGTGTGAGGTTATCCACTGACAGCAACTTATTATCTAAACGGAGAATATGTTTGGGCAGCTTCGGTGCAGAGGAATCTGGGTGTCTTCGTGCATGAGTCACAGAAAACTGGTATGCAGGTACATCAGATAATAAAGAAAACAAATGGAATTCTGGCATTTATAGCTAAAAGAATAGAGTATAAAAGTAAGGAAGTGTTGCTGCAACTGTACAAAGCATTAGTGAGACCTCACTGGAGTATTGTGTATAGTTGTAGTCCCCTGATTTGAGAAGGATGTAGTGACATTAGAAACAGTAAAAAGTCTGACAACACCAGGTTTTAGTCCAACCGATTTATTTGATAATATTCTCACAAGCTTTCGAGGGGACTGCTTGTATTATCAAATAAATCGGTTGGACTAAAACCTGGTGTTGTCAGACTTTTTACTGTGTTTTCAAGGATGTTGCCTGGACTGGGAGGAATGCCTTATGAAGATAGGTTGAGGGAGCTGGGACTCTTTTCCCTGGAGAGGCGAAGGTTGAGAGGCGACCTGATAGAAGTTTATAAAATGTTGAGAGGAATAGATAGGGTGGACTCTCAGAGGCTATTTCCCCGGGTTGAAATGGTCGCTACGAGAGGACACAGATTTAAGGTGCGGGGAGGGAAGTACAGAGGTGATGTTAGGGGTAAGTTTTTCACTCAGAGGGTGGTGAGTGAATGGAATCGGCTGCCGTCATCGGTGGTGGAGGCGAACTCGCTGGGGTCTTTTAAAAGACTTCTGGATGAGTATATGGGGTTTAATGGGATTGGGGGTTATAGATAGGTCTATAGATTGGTGAGGTTGATGTGATCGGCGCAACTCGAGGGCCGAAGGGCCTGTTTGTGCTGTAATGTTCTATGTTCTATGTTTTACGCCAGTCCAACGCCGGCATTCCCACATCGTGACATTAGAGACAGTTCAGAAAAGATTCACTAGATTGTTTCCAGAGATGAGGGGTTTGTCTTCTGAAGAGAGATTGAGCAGTTTAGGCTGATACTCTCTAGAGTTTAGAATAGTGAGAGGAGATCTAATTGAAGTATACAAGATGATAAAAGATGTTGACAGAGTAGACTTAGAGCAGATGCTTCCTCTTGTGGGGACTCAGTCTCTTACCTGACCGGTTTCATATTTTCCTTGTTGCTTGAGTGCTTCAAACACTCCAACTGGTTCCAACACTTTGCCTTCAGGACGATTTCTGGAAGACAGAAAAGGCCCAATTTCAGAATGAACCTAAACCAGAAGACAAGACTCTACAATCAGTGGTCTATGAGCCACTTGATCCAGCACTACTATAGCAACAGCACAAGATACTGCCAAATCTATAAACAGAAGTAATAGTAGCAGGAGACCATTCAGCCCACTGAGCCTGTTCTACCACTCAATACGATCCTGGCTGATCTTGGGTTTCAACTCCATTTTCCCACCTGCTTTTGGTTTGATTTATTTTTGACATATATTAGGATACTGTGAAAAGTATTGTCTCTTGCACTCTATACAGATAAAAGGGGGCAAGTGCCTAGTGGAATTATTGCTAGACTATTAATCCTAACGTTTTGGGAAGGCAGAGATGGGCAATAAGTGCTGGTCAGCCAGTGGCGTCCATGTCCTACGAATGAATTTTTAAAAAGCACAGCGTTCATTGACCATGTAGAGGGGGTGCAGAATTTAGTTGTTAGTCATAGCAAAGGTATAGAGAAACAAATAGGTCCATTCAAAGGTCTGATAGCAAGAGGAAAGATACTGTTCTCGAGTTAGTTGGTATGTGACCTCAGATGATTGTTTTTCCCGACAGAAGGTGGAAGAGAGATTGTCTGAGAGCGTGCAGTTCTTGATTATGCTGGCTGCTTTTCCGAGGCAGCAGAAAGTGTAGTCTGAGCCAATGGATGGCAGACTGGTTTGCGTGATGGACTGGGCTTCGTTCATGACCTTTTGTTTTTGTTGCAGTATGACATCTAACATAAGTCTGGTCCCTGCTATCCACGAGTTCCATGGTTGAGTGTAAGGTCAGGGAGGTGGCATCTGCTGTGGACCTGCTGCAGCGATAGGCGCACTGTAGTGGATCCAGGCAATCTGGGAGACCGGAATTGACATGTGCCATAACTAACCTTTAATGATGGATGTCACAGTCACCAAACGAAAGTCATTAATGGCTTTTCTTTGGTACAGGGACCTCAGATCAATATAAGGAGAGTCTAAAGATGGCTCCAAATATCCCTGCCAGTTGATCCGTGCAGGATCTGAGTGCTCGTCCAGATACCCCATCAGGACCAGTCACTTTCCACGAGTTAACTTTTAAGAAAGCCAAAATGGTGTCTGCGAGGGTGACCCTCAAGATATAAGTTCGGCCAAGGCTTCCAGGGTAGAGGGTGTGCTTTCACTGACCTCTTGCTCAAAACGGACATAGAATGCACTGAGCTCATCGGGGAGGAGTGCATTGGTGCCGGCGATTTTACCTACCTTCATCTTGTAGCCTGTTATGTTGTGTAGGCCTGGCCACAATTGGTGGGTGTTTTGTGTGGTTAGTTTGGGACTATAGCTGGTCCGGTACTGTCTCTTGGCATCTTTGATGGTTTTCCACAGATCTTATCTGGATTTCTTGCATCAGTCAGGGTCCCCAACTTGAACTTCAGGAAGCAGTGGCTGGGATGGGATGTTCCCACATCCCATAATTCCCCGAGACCAAAAATTGCCTCTTTCAGCATCTGATGTTCAACATGGAGTACCTACAACCCTCTGGGGTAGAGATTTGCAAAGATTCACAACCCTTTGAGTGAAATAATTTCTCCTTCTCAGTCCTGAATTATTGACCCCTTAACCTGACACTGTGCCCGTGTTTCAGATTTCCCGATTCGGGGAAACAATGTCCTCATAGCTACCTTGTCAATCCCTTCAGAACCTCAGTTCAGCTCCCATTACTCTAAACTCCAGAGAATACCACACCCAATTTCACATCAAAAACAACAACCTCACCAACATGATAGTAGGAGTGCTTGATTCCAGCAATCTGTCCACATCTAACCAGGCTGCAGACTCTCCTCAAACACTGAATCATCTACTTGAGGAGCGTTAATTGTTTTCCCTGCTCTCTGAACAAACTGTGCTGGTAATCAATTTCATTGACCCTCTACCTCAACAAGTTTTAGTCCAGCTGATTATAAAAATATCACTCTTCACAAATTAACTGGCTCCCTGGAGGTTCATTTCATACACATGCATGGGGAGAATCTCAGTCCTCCCCCATCCCCGCAATGTCGCAATATTCATCTCACCCACCACCAGCACACTGTATCACGCAGCTTGTACTGGGTGAACACAGAAAGTCATCAAGAAATATCTGCCTCTCCTGTGAGATGAATGACAGCAGCAATGCTGTGGGAGCACCATCACCTCTCAAGTCACATATCAACCTGTCTTGGATATATTTTGGTCATTCTTTCAGTCGCTGGATCAAATTCCTAGGCTCCCTCACAGCCCGCAATCAGTAAGGACAGGCAACATCTCCATGATCATCCTCAACACTGGTGCCCTACAAGGATGTATCCTCAGCCCCTTACTACACTCCTTATATAGCAATGACTGTGTGGCCAAATTCCCTTCCAACTCGATTTTCAAGTTTGCTGATGACACCATCGTAGTGAGTCAGATCTCAATGATGAGATAGAATACAGGAATGAGATGGGGAATCTGGTGAACTGGTGCAACAGCAACCTCTCCCTTAATGTCACTGAAACAGAGAAGACAGTCATCAACTTCAGGAAGCATAGTGGAGAACATGCCCCTGCCTATATCAATGGGAACGAAGTAGAACTGGTTGAGAGTCTCAAGTTTCTTAAGTGCCCAGATCACCAACAACCTGTTCTGGTCTCTCCACACGGCCACAATAGTTAAGAAAGCCCACCAACACCTATAATTTATCAAGAGACAAAGGAAGTTTGGCATGTCAGTTACGAGTCTCACCAACTTTTACAAATGCACCACAGGAAGTATTCTTTCTAGGTGTATCACAGCTTGGTATAGCTCCTGCTCTGCCCAAAACCGCAAGGAACTACACAGTCGTGAATTAAGCCCAATCCATGATGCAAACCAGTCTTTCGTCTACACTTCCCACTGCCTTGGAAAAATAGCCAGCATAATAAGAACGTAAGAAATAGGAGCAGGAGTAGGCCATCTAGCCCTTCGAGCCTGCCCCGCCATTCAATAAGATCATGGTTGATCTGTCGTGGCTCAGTTCCACATTCCCGCCCTCTCCCCATAACCCTTAATCCCCTCTCTTATCAAAAACCCATCAATCCGCATCTTAAAAATATTTAGCGAGGCAGCCTCCACCACTTCAACGGGCAGAGAATTCCAGAGATTCACCACCCTTTGAGTGAAGAAGTTTTTTCTCAACTCCGTTCTAAACTGCCCCCCCCCTTTATCTTGAGGCTGTGCCCCCTAGTCCTACTGTCCTATCTGAGCGGGAAGAGTCTCTCCACCTCTATCCTATCCATCCCATTCATCATCTTATACGTCTCAATGAGATCTCCCCTCATTCTTCTGAACTCTAACGAGTACAAGCCTAGTTTATTCAGCCTCTCCTCATAGCTCAACTCCAGTATCAGCCTAGTAAACCTCCTCTGCACTCCCTCCAAGGCCAAAACATCCTTGTGTAAGTGCGGCGACCAAAACTGCACACAGTACTCCAGCTGTGGTCTCACCAATGCCCTATACAGCCGCAGCAAGACCTCCCTACTTTTATATTCAATCCCCCTCGCTATGAAGGCCAGCATCCCATTAGTCTTCCTGACCACCTGCTGCACCTGCAGGCTGGGTTTTTGTGACTCATGCACAAGGACCCCGAGGTCCCTCTGCACTGTCGCCTGCTGCAGTTTTTCGTCACGTAAGAAATAGTCCTTCCTACCATTATTCCTACCAAAGTGGACCACCTCGCACTTGCCAACATTAAATTCCATTTGATCAAGGAAAAGTTTTTTTGGGAGCGACACAGTGGTTAGCACTGCTGCCTCACAGTGCCAGGGACACAAGCTCGATTCCCAACTTGGGTCACTGTCTGGAGTTTGCACATTTTCCCTGTATCTGCTTTAACAAAGGGTCATCAGCTCTTTTCTCTCCTTACAGATGCTGCCAGGCCTGCTGAGATTTTCCAGCATTTTCTCTTTTGCAGTATCTGTCGTAATCTGTTTTTCTCCGTATCTGTGTAAGTTTCTCTGGGTGCTCCAGTTTCCTCCCACAGTCTGGAAAATATGCTGGTTAGGTGCATTGACCCAAATAGGTGCCGAAGTGTGGCAATCAGGGGAAATTCACAGTAACTTCATTGCAATGTTAATGTAGCCTTACTTGCAATTAATAAATTTTTAAAAACACACATGATAATAATAAATCAAATCTGACAGCACCATGGGTGAACCTATACCACATCGACAGCAGCGGTTCAAGGCAGCTGTTCACCACTGCCTTCTCAAGGGCGGTTAGAGTTTGTTAATAAATGCTGGACTAGCCCACACATAGAACAAATATCTAAAAATAATGTGTAGTAGGATTAAAAAATGAGGAACATTTTCCTGGACAGATTTTCAGGTTAACTTGTCTGTAGGATGCAAAACCTCCAAGAGGTTAGACAGCTTGAGTGAAATGATCTTGGTACAGACATACACACAGAGCCTTCTATGATTTTGACAGACAGTGCTGGAACACGGTTGGGTTTACACATTGCATACAGGGTCACTTTACTTAATATGCTAATGACCAGAATACAGATTTGTCTCTTGTAGTAGAGAGTGAGGTTTGTTGACCCTGTTGTGAAATTTGATTAGAAACAGGAGAACAGATCTCAGCGGTCATACATTATCAGCTTGACTCTTTCCAAATCAGAAAGTTTGAAATTTCAATAAACAGACTCAGCTGAGGGCAGGAATCCTGTATCACCCAGGCATGGCATGTGGTCAAAGTGTTCATCAACGGGCATGGGGGGGGCGAGGGCGGGGGGGGGCGAGGGCGGGGGGGGCGAGGGCGGGGGGGGGGCGAGGGCGGGGGGGCGGGGGGGGGCGAGGGCGGGGGGGCGAGGGCGGGGGGGGCGAGGGCGGGGGGGCGAGGGCGGGGGGGCGAGGGCGGGGGGGCGAGGGCGGGGGGGCGAGGGCGGGGGGGCGAGGGCGGGGGGGCGAGGGCGGGGGGGGCGAGGGCGGGGGGGCGAGGGCGGGGGGGCGAGGGGATGAGGGGGTGGGGGTGGGGGGGTGGGGGTGGGGGGTGGGGGTGGGGGGTGGGGGTGGGGGGATGGGGGTGGGGGGATGAGGGTGGGGGGGATGAGGGTGGGGGGATGAGGGTGGGGGGATGAGGGTGGGGGGATGAGGGTGGGGGGATGAGGGTGGGGGGATGAGGGTGGGGGGATGAGGGTGGGGGGATGAGGGTGGGGGGGTGGGGGGGTGGGGGGATGAGGGTGGGGGGGTGGGGGGATGAGGGTGGGGGGATGAGGGTGGGGGGATGAGGGTGGGGGGATGAGGGTGGGGGGGTGGGGGGATGAGGGTGGGGGGGTGGGGGGATGAGGGTGGGGGGGTGGGGGGATGAGGGTGGGGGGGTGGGGGGATGAGGGTGGGGGGGTGGGGGGATGAGGGTGGGGGGGTGGGGGGATGAGGGTGGGGGGGTGGGGGGGTTGAGTTTGGGGTGGGTGAGGTTGGGGTGGGGGTGAGGTTGGGGTGGAGGTGAGGTCAATGTGGGGGGTGGGGATGAGGGTGAGGTGGGGGGGTGAGGGGTGAGGTGGGGGGGGTGAGGGGTGAGGTGGGGGGGTGAGGGGTGAGGTGGGGGGGTGAGGGGTGAGGTGGGGGGGGTGAGGGGTGAGGTGGGGGGGGTGAGGGGTGAGGTGGGGGGGGTGAGGGGTGAGGTGGGGGGGGTGAGGGGTGAGGTGGGGGGGGTGAGGGGTGAGGTGGGGGGGGTGAGGGGTGAGGTGGGGGGGGTGAGGGGTGAGGTGGGGGGGGTGAGGGGTGAGGTGGGGGGGGTGAGGGGTGAGGTGGGGGGGGTGAGGTGGGGGGGTGAGGGGTGAGGTGGGGGGGGTGAGGGGTGAGGTGGGGGGGTGAGGGGTGAGGTGGGGGGGTGAGGGGTGAGGTGGGGGGGTGAGGGGTGAGGTGGGGGGGTGAGGGGTGAGGTGGGGGGGGTGAGGGGTGAGGTGGGGGGGGTGAGGGGTGAGGTGGGGGGGGTGAGGGGTGAGGTGGGGGGGGTGAGGGGTGAGGTGGGGGGATGAGGTGGGGGGGTGAGGGTGAGGGGGGGGGGTGAGGGTGAGGTGGGGGGGGTGAGGGTGAGGTGGGGGGGGTGAGGGTGAGGTGGGGGGGTGAGGGTGAGGTGGGGGGGTGAGGTGGGGGGGTGGGGGGTGAGGTGGGGGGGTGAGAGGGGTGAGGAGGGGGTGTGGGGGTGAGGTGGGGGGTGAGGGGTGGGGGTGAGGGGGGGGTGAGGGGGGGGTGAGGGGGGGTGAGGTGTGGGGGTGGGGGGTGAGGTGTGGGGGTGGGGGGTGAGGTGGGGGGTTGAGGGATGAGGTGGGGGGTGAGGTGGGGGGTGAGGTGGGGGGGTGAGGGGGGGGTGAGGTGGGGGGTGAGGTGGGGGGGTGAGGGGGGGGGTGAGGGGGGGGGTGAGGGGGGGGGGTGAGGGGGGGGGGTGAGGGGGGGGGGGGTGAGGGGGGGGGTGAGGGGGGGGGTGAGGGGGGGGGGTGAGGGGGGGGTGAGGGGGGGGGTGAGGGGGGGGGTGAGGGGGGGGGGTGAGGGGGGGGTGGGGGTGAGGTCAATGTGGGGGGTGGGGATGAGGGTGCGGTGGGGGGGTGAGGGGAGTGGTGGGGGGGTGAGGGGTGAGGTGGGGGGGGTGAGGTGGGGGGGGTGAGGTGGGGGGGGTGAGGTGGGGGGGGTGAGGTGGGGGGGGTGAGGTGGGGGGGGTGAGGGGTGAGGTGGGGGGGGTGAGGGGTGAGGTGGGGGGGGTGAGGGGTGAGGTGGGGGGGGTGAGGGGTGAGGTGGGGGGGGTGAGGGGTGAGGTGGGGGGGGTGAGGGGTGAGGTGGGGGGGGTGAGGGGTGAGGTGGGGGGGGTGAGGGGTGAGGTGGGGGGGGTGAGGGGTGAGGTGGGGGGGGTCAGGGGTGAGGTGGGGGGGGTCAGGGGTGAGGTGGGGGGGGTGAGGGGTGAGGTGGGGGGGGTGAGGGGTGAGGTGGGGGGGGTGAGGGGTGAGGTGGGGGGGGTGAGGGGTGAGGTGGGGGGGTGAGGGGTGAGGTGGGGGGGTGAGGTGGGGGGGTGAGGTGGGGGGGTGAGGTGGGGGTTGAGGGGTGAGGTGGGGGGGTGAGGGGTGAGGTGGGGGGGTGAGGGGGGGAGGGTGGGGGGGGTGAGGGGGGGAGGGTGGGGGGGGTGAGGGGGGGAGGGTGGGGGGGGTGAGGGGGGGAGGGTGGGGGGGGTGAGGGGGGGAGGGTGGGGGGGGTGAGGGGGGGAGGGTGGGGGGGGTGAGGGGGGGGAGGGTGGGGGGGGTGAGGGGGAGGGTGGGGGGGTGAGGGGGAGGGTGGGGGGGTGAGGTGGGGGGGTGGGGGGGTGAGGTGGGGGGGGTGGGGGGGTGAGGTGGGGGGGTGGGGGGGTGAGGTGGGGGGGTGAGGGGTGAGGTGGGGGGGTGAGGGGTGAGGTGGGGGGGTGAGGGGTGAGGTGGGGGGGTGTGAGGGGTGAGGTGGGGGGGTGTGAGGGGTGAGGAGGGGGGGTGTGAGGGGTGAGGAGGGGGGGTGAGGTGGGGGGGTGAGGGGTGGGGGGTGAGGTGGGGGGGTGAGGGGTGAGGTGGGGGGAGGTGAGGGGTGAGGTGGGGGGGTGTGAGGGGTGAGGAGGGGGTGTGGGGGTGAGGTGGGGGGGTGAGGGGTGGGGGTGAGGGTGAGGTGGGGGGTTGAGGGGTGGGGGTGAGGTGGGGGGGTGAGGGGTGAGGTGGGGGGGTGAGGGGTGAGGTGGGGGGGTGAGGGGTGAGGTGGGGGGGTGAGGGGTGAGGTGGGGGGGTGAGGGGTGAGGTGGGGGGGTGAGGGGGGGGAGGGTGAGGTAGGGGGGTGAGGGGTGAGGGGTGGGGGGTGAGGGTGAGGTGGGGGGGTGAGGGTGAGGGGTGGGGGGTGAGGTGGGGGGGTGGGGGGGTGAGGGTGAGGTGGGGGGGGGTGCGAGTTCGGGGCCCGGCGCTGCCGCTTACCTGGAGGAGAGCGGGCGGACTCGCTGCTGCCGGGAGCCGCCGAGGGGAAGCGCCCGGAGCCGGGCCAGAGCCCAGAGACAGCGCCTGAGGCCCGGGGCCGCCATCGCGCCGAGACCAGCCTCGCCTCACCGACCACAACCGGAGCCCCGACCCGGAGCACAACCCAAACCCCGCAACCAGCCGCCTGGGCCCGCGCGCGCTCCCGCTGGCTCTGCGCGCCCCCGCCTCGCTCACTCCCGCTCCTAGCCTGTGGCCACTCCTCCCTCTACCCGCTCCTATCCCTCCGGTCGTAATTCTGCCCCCAAAAAAGATGGCGGCGGCCTGGGGCGGTTGCCATGGAGACGGGGCCTAGTGGGGCCTAGTGCAGCCTGCAGCCTGCGGGTGTAGTCGGAGCGGAGGCGGTGCCGCGGCCAATGAGAAAGATTAAATACCGCAGCACCGGCTCACCGCCCTCTCTAAATGTTTCTGTTCAATAACCTCCTATAAAACTCGGGTAAAGGACACTGTTTATCCTCAGGTTTGTGTGTCTCAAGTACAGGTTTCTGGGGCTTTGTATTGAAATTATTCACTGAGGAGTGAGTTGGAAATGACTGTCCTCCTTGCTGACTGTGTCTGACTGTGTTTGTCCCCAGGTTGTCTCCTCGCTGCCCTGCCTGGTGGCATTGCTGAGTGTGAAGAGAATGGCAGCTGCTCTGAGAGTCCAGGATACCTTCCAGCAGCAACTCCACCTGGTCCTCAAAGAGGATCTTTCCATGCCTGAGGATCTGCAATCTGATCTCCAGTCCTGTCTTGACAATGTCCATTCCCCCCGCACTGTCCCCTTCCACCTGCTGAGAAAACTTCACCGCTTCTTACAACAAAAAGGTGAGTGGCCAGCTTCTCAGATAGTTTCCTGTCTGGGTCACCCAGCCTGGTGGACATACCGAGTGTCTTTTGCAAGCTCCTAACTGTGTTGGTGCCTGCTCGTATTTGGATCAGGCTATGCAGACATCTTGAAGATGTAAACAGGACACCAAAAGCCTTTATTTAACAGGCTCCTCCTGTCCCGTTCTGATGAGATGTCATATTTACCCTGCTAATCCCCTGACACCAGAGCCAATTCAGCATGGTCGATTGACCTAATCTGCACATCTTTGGAATATGGGAGGAAACCCACACAGACACCGGCAGAATGTGCAAACTCCACACAGTGACCCGAGGCCGGAATTGAACCCAGGTCCTCGATGCTGTGAGGCAGCAGTGTTAACCAATGTGCCACTATGTTGCTCTTAATGTTATTAGTATCCAGGAATCTATTAATCTCTGAATGCTGTCAACGATTGATCTTTCACAGCCCTCTGAGATTGAGAATTCCAAAGGTTCACTGCCCTCTGAGTGAAGAAATTCCTCCTTTTCTCAGTCTTAAATGCCTTGTCCCTTATTCTGAGACTGTGTCCCTTGGTTCCAGACTCACCATTCAGGGGAAATGTCTACCCTGTCATACCTTGTAGGAATTTTGTAAGTTTCAATGAGATCACTCCTCTAGAGAATACAGGTCCAGTCTCCTCAATCTCTCCTTCTAGGACAATCCCACTGGGCACCAGTCTGGTGACCCTCCACTGCACTCCCTCTTTGGCAAGTATATCCTTCATTAGATAAGTGGACCAATACTATGCTCAATACTCCAGGTGCAGTCTAACCAAAGTTTTGCACAACTGAAGCTAGAATACTTTACTCCTATACTCAAATCCTCTTGCATTAAGGCCAACATACTGATTGCTTTCCTAATATCTTGCTGAACTTGCATGTTACCTTTGACCAAATTCCTTTCTTTTTGACATCAATATTTCCTCGTATCTCACCTGAATTGAACTCCTTGCACCTCCATTCCTTCTACCCAAGTAGGTAACGTAACATTTATTCACATTATATTCCATCTGCCATGTTCTTTCCCACTCATTAATCTGGCCCAAATCCCCTGAAAACCTATTTACATCATCCTCACAACACGTATTCCCACCTAGTTTTGTGTCATTTGCAAACTTGGAAATATTTTACTTGATTCCCATATCCAGATCATTAATATAAATTGTTTAACAGTTGAGGTCCAAGCACTGTTCAGTACAATATACATTAATGGTCTGGAAGATGGAACTGAGGGCATGGTTGCTAAATTTGCAGATGATACAAAGATATGTGGAGGGCCAGGTAATGTTGAGGAAATGGGAGGCTGCAGAAGGACTTGGACAGGCTAGGAGAGTGGGCAAAGTAGTGACAGATGGAATACAATGTGGAAAAGTCAGAAGTTATGCACTTTGGAAGGAGGAATGGAGGCATAGACTATTCTGTAAATGGGGAAAGGTTTTGGAAATCAGAAACAGAAAGGAACTTGGGAGTCCTGATTCAGGGCTCTCTAGGTTAACTTGCAGGTTCAGTCGGCAGTTCAGAAGGCAAATTCAATGTTAGCGTTCATTTCTACAGGGCTAGAATACAAGAGCAGGGATCTAACACTGAGGCTGTATAACGCTCTGGTCAGACCCCATTAGGAATATTATGAGCAGTTTTGGGCGCCATACCTAAGGAAGGGTGTGCTAGCCTTAGAGAGGATCCAGAAGAGGTTCACAAGAATGATCCCAGGAATGAAAAGTTTGAGGAGTCTGGGTCTATACTCAATGGAGTTTCGAAGGACATGGGGGAGGCTCTAGTTGAAACTTACAGAACACTGAGGCTTGGATTGAGTGGATGTGGAGAGGATGTTTCTGCTAGTGGCAGAAACTAAACTCGAGGGCACAACCTCAGAGTGAAGAGGCACTCCTTTAAAACTGAGACGGGGAGGAATTTCTTCAGCCAGTGGGTCGTGAGTCTGTGGAATTCATTGCCACAGAAGGCTATGGAGGCCAGGTCATTGTGTGTCTTTAAGACAAAGATAGTTAGGTTCTTGGTCAATAAGGGGAATCAAGGGTTACAGAAGAAGGCGGGAGAATGGGAATGAGAATCATTATCAGCCATGAGTGAATGGCAGAGCAGAGCTGATGGGATGATTGGCTTAATTCTGCTCCAATTTCTTATGGTATTAATATGCCACTAACCACGGTCAGCCAAGCTCAGAATGACCTGCTTATTCCTAATCTCTTTTGAAATGGCAGGTTATCATATCCTCTATAATAGATCCTAGTTTCTTCCCCACTACAGACACCAGGCTAACAGATCTGCGGTTCCCTGTTTTCTCTCTCCCTCCTTTCTTAAAGGGGTTACATTTGCTATCTTCCAATCTGCAGGAACTGCGCCAGAACCTATAGAATTTTGAGAGGACAACCAGATTTTGAAAAATTGACCAGAAACTGAACCTGGCTAGCCACATAAATATTGTGACGAAGAGCAGGTCAGAGGTTAGGAATCCAAATCCTACAAAGCCTGTCCACCATCTACAAGGCACATGTCAGAGTGTGATGTAGCACTCTCCACTTGCCTGGATGCTCCAACAAGACTTAAGAAGTTTGACATCATCCAAGGCAAAACAGCCCACTGAATCAACACCCCATCCACCATCTTAAAATGTAGTGTCTTCACCACTGGAGCACAGTAATAGCTGTGTGTACCATCTACAAGATGCACTGTGGCAACTCACCAAGGCTCCTTAGACAGCACTGTCCAAATCTGCAGTCTCTACTGCTTAAAAGAACAAGAGCAGCAGATATCTGAGAACACCACTACCTGCAAGTTCCCCCCAAGTCACTCACCATTTTGATTTGGAAATATATCACTGTTCCTTCACTGTTGCTGTGTCAAAATCCTGGAACTCCCTCCCTAACAGCACTGTGGATGTACCTACATACACCACATGGATTGCAGCAACTCACCACCTCCTTCTCAAAGGCAATTATGGATGTGAAAGAAGAAATAAAACAATATGTATAATATATATATTTGCTTTAAAAGTTGTTTTGTTTGCAGGGTTCCCCATCTATCTACATGAACTTCTGGAAGGAGCAGAAATATTCACACCAGAAGTGAGACTGCCGGAGAGAGTGAGTATAGTGGGTTAAATTCCAATTAGGATCAATCTCCTGCACAGTGCTCAGGGAGGGGGAATGCCCCCTGTAAGCTGAAACAATGAGAAACATTAACTGATATCTGACATGCTGCCACACTCTGATATCCTGGAGAATGTGATCTATTTGTACAAATCTGAATAATTTGCTGATTTTTTTTTCAGGAATGCTGTCATTGCAATTGTTGTTGAGATGTCTCTGAAGCTCAATGTCCCTTTCTTACACTAACTACCCTCTATCGGGAAACGATCACTCATTTCCAGGAGTGGATTTCTTCATTTGCTTTCCTTTAAAACCCAGTTTGATGTCGTACATTAAATTTACCTCATCCTGTGGTGGGAAAGGAGGAGTATCTTTATTAGATCTCATTGAGATCTAATAAACAGGATCTAATGAACAGGATCTCATTGAGTGGTGGAGTAGTCTCGATTGGCAGAATGGCCAAGGATTCTGGTCCTGTTCTGCGGTGTTTCCCATGGTGCTGGCCTGCGCACTAGCTCTTGGCTTCTCATCTAGATTTCTCAATCAGTTAAAAGCATGGAGGCCGGAAACTCCTCGGTGTAAATGACTCCGAGTGTTGAGTTTTGTTCTTTCTTTATTCGTTCGTGGGATATGGGCGTCGCTGGCTGGCCAGCATTTATTGCCCACCCCTAGCTGTCGTTGAGAAGGTGGTAGTGAGTTGGCTTCTTGAATCTTAGAAGCCCTACAGCACAAAAAGAGGCCATTCGGCCCATCATGTCTGCACTGACCACAATCCCACCCAGGCCCTACCACCTCCATATCCTACATATTTTACCCACTAATCCTTCTAACCTACGCATCTCAGGACGCTGAAGGGCAATTTTACCATGGCCAATCAACCTAACCTGCACATCTTTGGACTGTGGGAGGAAACCCACGCAGACACAAGGAGAATGTGCAAACCCCACACAGACAGTGACCCGAGCCGGGAATCGAACCCAGGTCCCTGAAGCTGTGAAGCAGCAATGCTAACCACTGTGCTACTGTGCCGCCCTGCAGTCCATGTTCTGTGGGTTGATCCACAATGCCGTTAGGGAGGGAATCCCAGGATTTTGACCCAGTGACTGTGAAGGAATGTCAATATATTTCCAAGTCAGGATGGTGAGTAGATTGGAGGGGAACTTGCAGGTGGTGGTGTTCCCATGTATCTGCTGTCCTTCTCCTTCTAGATGGAAGTGGTCGTGGGTTTGGAGGGTGCTCTGTAAGGATTTTTGATGAATTGCTGCAGTGCATCTTGTAGATGGTACACACTGCTGCTACTGAGCATGGGCGGTAGAGGGAGGGGATGTTTATAGATGTGGTACCAATCAAGCGGCTACTTCGTCCTGGATAGTGTTGAGCATCTTGAGTATTGTTGGAGCTGCACCCATCCAGGTGAGTGGGGATTATCCCATCACACTCCTGACTTGTTCCTTGTAGATGGTGGACAGTCTTTGGGAAATCAGGAGGTGAGTTACTCACTGTCTCTGAGCTGCTCTTGTAGCCACTGTGTTTATGTGGTGAGTCCACTTGAGTTTCTGGTTAATGGTAACCCCAAGGATGTTGACAGCAGGTGATTCAGTGGTGGTAACACCATTGAGTGTCAAGAGGCAGTGGTTAGAGTGTCTCTTATTGGTGATGGTCACTGCCTGGCATTTGTGTGGCACGAATGTTACTGTCACTTGTTAGCCCAACTCTGGATATTATCCGGATCTTGCTGCATTTGAACACAGGCTGCTTCAGTATCTGAGGAGTTGCGAATGGTGAACATTGTACAATCAGTGAACATCCCCCCCTTCTGACCTTATGATGGAGGGAAGGTCATTGATGAAGCAGCTGATGATGGTTGGGCCTCGGACACGATCCTGAGGGACTCCTGCAGAGATGTCCTGGACCCCCCACAACCATCTTCCTATGTATCGGGTTTGACTCCAACCAGTGGAGAGTTTGCCCCCCAATACCCATTGATTCCGGTTTCACTCGGGCTCCTTGATGCCACACTTGGTCGAATGTGGCCTTGATGTTAAGGGCTGTCACTCCCACCTCATCTCTGGAATTCATCTCTTTTGTCCATGTTTGAACCAAGGCTGTAATGAGGTCAGGAGCTGAGTGATCGTGGCGAAACCCAAACTGGGTGTCACTGAGCAGGTGCTGCTTGATAGCGCTGTTGATAACCCCTTCCGTCACTTTACTAATGATGGAGAGTAGACTGGGCAGTAATTAGCGGGGTTGGATTTGTCCTGTTTTTTGTGTACAGGACATAGCTGGGCAATTTTCCACATTGTTGGGTAGATGCCAGAATTATAACTGTTGGAAGAGCTTGGCGAGGGAAGCAGCAAGTTCTGGGAGTACAAATCTTCAGTACTATTGCCGGAATGTTATCCGGGCCCATTGTCTTTGCAGCATCCAGTGACTCTTCTTGATATCATGTGGAGTGAATCGAATTGACTGGAGACTGACATCTGAGATGCTGGGGAGCACTGACAGAGGCAGAAATGGATCATCCACTCAGCACTTCTGTGAATGCTTCAGTCTTATCTTTTGCAGTGATGTACTAGGCCCTCCCTCATAGAGGATGGGGATATTTGTGGAGCCTCCTCCTCTAGTGAGTTGTTTAAATGTCCATCACCGTTCATGACTGGATGTGGCAGGACTACAAGAGCTTAGCTTGGACCCATTGATAGTGGGATCGCTTAGCTCTCTATCACTTGCTGTTTTTGATGCAAGGACTGATTAGAGACAGTCAGCATGGCTTTGTGAGTGGAAAATCATGTCTCACAAATTTGATTGAGTTTTTTGAAGGGGTAACCAAGAAGGTAGATGAGGGCAGTACAATTGATGTTGTCTACATGGACTTTAGCAAGGCCTTTGACAAGGTACCACATGATAGGTTGTTGCATACAGTTAAATCTTACGGGATCCAGGGTGAGGGATCTAAATGGATACAAAATTGACTTCTTGACAGAAGCCAGAGGGTGGTTGTGGAGGGTTGTTTTTCAAACTGGAGGGCTGTGACCAGCGGTGTGCCTCAGGGATCAGTGCTGGGCCCACTGTTAATTATCATTTATATTAATGATTTGGATGAGAATGTAGGGGGCATGGTTAGTAAGTTTGCAGATGACACCAAGATTGTTGGCACAGTGAACAATGAGGAAGGTTATCTCCGATTGCAACAGGATCTTGATCAATTGGGCCAGTGGGCTGACGAATAACAGATGCAGTTTAATTTAAACAAATACGAGGTGATGCATTTTGATTGAACAAGAACAGGACTTACTCAGTTAATGGTAGGGCATTGGGGAGAGTTACAGGACAGAGATTTAGGTATGCCTG